>PNEQ01106561.1:37644-50430 GCA_003012365.1 Medauroidea extradentata
GATTTTACTCTCACTGGCCTTGGCAAATAATAGACGTACAGAGTCACAATAATCTTATTCTGATTGGTACAGTCAAATGAGAAACGTGTCTGAACAAAGACACGCTGCCAATAACCTTGAAACAGAACTGCCGATGTGCACGTGAGTCACTGAAACAAAGTGGGGCAAAAATCTTTTCGCGACAAAATCGTGGCCCTAGAAATTAGGTACGGAATTCTGTCTGGAACCAACGTAGTTGTGGTACACACTGACGCAGTGCTATTCGCACAGAATTTGGTACGGAATTCTGTACTGAATTATGGATATTGTGCACCGGGGTTTAGTCGTATCCAATCCTTGGTGCGGGTTATTCCAGTTAGGCCGCTTCAACTTGTATATGATGCAGCACACGGCCGCAAGTTTCGCACCATGCCCCTCGCCTACATCCTCCTGAAATCCCACTTCCCTCGCTCATCCCCCGGCAGGGGGCACCGCTCCCAGAGGCTATTACTCGCCGCACCCTGGCGCGCCTAGTAGATCGCGCGGTTACTCAGCCACGTACTCGACCACCCACCTCCCCCAACCCCCTCTGCCAAACCATCATTCACGCCTAGACCTAGGAGGCGAGGGTGGGATACACCGTTCCCGCGTGAGGCTGAGGAAACCGCCAATTTATCGGTGGTCCGGCGCACCCCGTGTTTCCCGAGAAGCTTCGACGCGGTCGGAGGTGCCACGTGTTCCGTAGGTCGCGGCACTGCGATGTCGATGCGGGGAAATGGACCTTACGTAGCCGATTTCAAGGTCAGCCTAGCACTTATAAAACCATCATCTACCGTTAGCTGTGCTCGTACTTGTCGACATTAAAACACTGCTGGTCACAACACGGGACTCGATACGCATATCTTACGTGGCTGTGTTTATGAATACATATGTTACTATCGAAATGAACTTACACATTTTGATGGATATTAGAGAATACACTTATGTTTTCCAATAATACTTATTGCATAGAAAATTTATTATAATACAGACACGTTCAGCAAATGCGTATTTTATTTGTTATATAATGTCAGCATGTGCAAGAGCAATTGTTTTAAAAAAGTTGCAAAGAAAGAGTAAATCGCCATGAAAGACTCAAAATGATTTAAACATACGTTTTTATGTATTTTTTAAGTATTCAATTGATGCATTCACGGACCAGCGTCCGTTAATTCAAAACACCCGCGCAGTTGTACCCTACACAAAAATAACTGCATTCATTTCAACAGCGTCCTAAGCTCGAAAACTAATTACGCAAATTGCAGACGTAATTTATTTGGATCAATTGTTACAAAAGCCCGGTAACTTCATAGTAGGAATTAATATTTTCATGTAAATAAATTGTGTTCTTGATCAAAACAGGAATCGACAGGGAAATAATACGGGATAGAGGAAAATCTAGGAACTAAATTATGAACACTAAATTTAAAGAGAAAGAAAGGAAGAACTCAGGTGTGATGCGGACAGAACAAAGGAAACAGGAACACAAAGAAATATATGATTTTGGGAAGAAAAAAGAAGAAAACATTAATATTGAATATTAATTAAAATTTTATATTCTTAACTTACTCGACTAATTACGGCTTAGATATACGTTAAATGTTCAATTTCAATGCTTTTATTGTAGCGAAAGGTGAATAGAATTGATATTATAGTAACAAATTTAACACTTTTCTTCTCAGAATTTCATAAGAGCAAAAAATAAAGTAATTCAATATGGCGACTGTTGCCGAGCCGGGTTTAAGCCCGTGTCTCTCGGCTTCCGAGGGAACTTTTTTAGTCTCTGAAGAGGGCCAATAACGTAAAATAGCTGTGTAAATTTGTTCCAAATTTATTTTACTATGTGATGTAATATTTTAAAATTTTAATTAACCAAACAAAATTAAATTTCGTTAATTAACTAATTAGCTAATATCATGCTGTATTTTGTCTCAACAAAATTAGAGTACGCAGTAAAACCAGTTAAAACAAAGTTACTGATCTAATTTACGATATCGGATACTGTTTATGTTGAAAAATGTAACTGTCGTAAAAAAAAATTAGAAACTCTTGCCCAAGCCCTTAAGGCGGGTTCCCACTTGGTCGTGGGCCGGGCGAGTTCACGACCAACTTCTCGCCCATTCCACGACCTGCGTAGAAACACCTCTTTATTTCACGACCATCTATGTTCCCACTACTTGCCAGTCAGTCGTGAGATTGTGTGAGAAAACATGGCAGATCAAGAGGCAGTTGCTGTTGTGTGCGAATTACTCGCAAACGAACTTCGAACACATCTATTATATACTAAAAAGATATATTTTTTTTCACGGGCGTTACGATCTTTGTATTTATCAGAACTTAGGTTCCACAAATTTTCTGCATCGCGATAAAACTCTATAAATTTCGAAATTTGTGAATTGTTCATCCTGTAAACCGACATCCTTCTCCAAAAAGAGCACAAATTAAACAGATGCTGAAAAAAAAACTATTTACACGACTGTGTAGGTCGTGGCTCACTCCGACGGGTTGGCGTGAACTCGCCCGCCTTTTACACGACCTTCGTATAAACGACTACTGGTTCACATACAGTCGTGAACTCGCTTGCTTGTTCTGGCAGTCGTGAACTCGCCCGGCCCACGACCAAGTGGGAACCCGTCTTTAGGAGCGTTCCCGTGGAAAAAAAAAAACCCTCAATTTTATAATTGCACGACATACTGTTAGTTTTATAGACGATACCTGTGACTACATTTGACACTTGTAAATCTTTTTTAGTGCCGATAGTCTTCCCATAACGCGATGTTAAAAGTCAAGATTTGCAAGCTACGGCAACACGAAAAAAAAAAAAAAAACCGACTTTCTAGAATAAAATAGTTCACACTGAAATTACACAGTATGGGCCATATGCCAAACAATTAAAAATCACACATTGAAATTCCTTTACATTTAAAAAATATTTGGAAAGTAACGAAAATCTTCTTAATTTATAACAATTTTTTAAAAAATAAGAAAAAAGCTTTGTTGTTTGTTTTAAAATCTTTTAACATATTTTCCGTACTATCTGATTTCAGTGTAAATTGTTTTATTCGATTAAGTCAGTTGGTTTTTGTTATTTGTATGCTCCCGTTACTTGCAAATCTTGACGTTGACACGCCGCTGTGGTAAGACTATAAAATTTACACAGTTTTCACAAGTTGAAAAAATCACAAGTAACATCTATGTAACTAAGACTATGTCGTACAACTACAGAACTATGCATTTTCGTGACGTGAACTACCTTAACGAGAACACTTAATAACCCCGAATTGTGTTCTCAGTTGTAGTGTAAAGACCTAGAGAACAATGTGGCGTGACCGTACGTGTAAGGTAAGTCACGTAGGAAGCAGGTGTGCGAGTGTGTAAGAGTTATCTTGGTAGAGTAAACGCCAAGCGAGGAAGTAATCTTTGCACAGCTTTGAGGTGGGAAATGTAGGGGAAACAGTGCATGGGAAGGGGAGGGGGCTTTAACGAACGGTCATAATTTTATGCTTGTATGAAATAGTGTTAAGAGTGTTCAAGTGCGATAAAATCACAATTTCATATTTATAAGAAATAGTGTCAGTTTTGTAGACGATACTTGTGGGTACAGTTTCCTCTTACGAAACAATTTTAACTCGCATAGTTTTTCCATAACGGTGCATCAAAGTCAAAATTGACATGTTTTGCTGCCATGCAAATAGTGAAAACCAATTGACTTACGCAAGTGAAATAATTCACACAGAAATAATATGCCACGGGCTGCGTGATAAATCATTTTTAAACCATTTCTTTAACGGTTTTTTGTATTTTAAAAACTTGCTGGATTTTCAACTTTATTCCTGTACTTTTGTGATTTTTTTTTTAAATTTCAAAATATTACGTTATGGTCTTTTAAATACTTTATTGCATAGCTCATGGGATGTAATATCACAGTGAGTTATTTTATTCAAGTAGGTCAGTTTGTTTTGACTATTTGCATGGCAACAGAACAAGCAAATTTTGACTTTGTCGCACCGTAATGAGAAAACTATAAGAGATAAAATTGTTTTGTAAGAGGATTCTATACTCACAAGTATCGTCTATAAAACTAACACTATTTCATAAAGACATAAAATTATGATCTTATCGCACTTGAACACACTTAAGCTGGATTCACAACCAACACGTAACGTACACATACGTACGTGTATAAGTATAAACACCGAGAGTGCACGTTAGCATTCACATCCTCGCGTAGCGTGCGTACGTACGTACGTACGTGAGTTCATCAACTTTCTCGTTCGTACGTACGCTAAGTGGTAAACTAAGACTTAATTAATTATTAATTTGCATTGAGAAATCGTTTATCTTGTGGTTATAAATTATTTTATTTGTTTCGAAAAATTAAAATATGGTACGATAATCTGCTACCGTAATTTTTTTTATGCCAAACAATTTCCGGGTATGTCTAGATTAAACATTATTGTGAATACAATCTCTAATACTTAACGTACGCGCGTTCGTACGTACGCTAAGTGCGGTTGTGAACCCGCCTTTAAGGTTGTAGACGTTACTTGGGAGTAAATTTTCATCTTACAAAAGATACCTCTGCCAGTTTTTCCATAATGGTATTTCAAACTCAAAATTTGCATGTTTCTACTTCGTGACCACAGCGAAATCCAATAAACGCACTAAAACAAAACAATTTTCGTTGAAACTACATTTTATGGGCTACGGCTTGGTGTGTACGAAAATGTATCACAAAAAAGTCTGTATTTAAAAAATATATTCTCTAATTTGGAATTTTTCCCTGCTTTGAGCAAAAAAAAAAATGTAATCTAGCCGTAGCACACGACATGTATTTTCGGTGTTCATTATTATGTTTCGTTATGTTCATTGATTTACGCTGTGGTCGTGAAATAAGAAACATACAATTGTAGATTTTGAAATGCCGTTGTGGGAAAACTGGCTGAGCTAATTTCTTCTTGTAAGAAAAAATGAACTCCCAAGTGTCGCCCACAAAGGGAAGGAGAAACGGGAGATCCGGTAACGTCCACTTTTTTTGCATGCGTCCAAAGGTAAGAAGGATACAGCAATGTGTGGCGGAGTCTGGTACAAAGGTTCTTCCGTTTTTATCTAACTTGAAGGGAAAAACAGCCATTAGTCGGCTTACGTACTTGAGGAGAAATTTTCAAGTTAATTTTGCAATAATCATAATTCGTGAATCACAGTTTATAAAACGTTTATGTTAATGGCGTACGAAGATCGTTTCATTAAAAATGTTTGAACCCCGTAAGTTAAAAATAATGTATTTCGCTTATTCCGAAGAAAGTACTGAGTGAAATGTTGCAAAGAAGAAACTTTGTGGTTTAATGATGATCCGTATGAAATTATGAGGTAACTTTTAGTTCATGTGAATGGCATTTTAAAACAATACTAATGATTATCTTAAGTTATAAAGAATGTTAGCATTCTAGAGTAGCCACAATTAAAAATATTTACTCACAGTAAGACTTAAAATTACTTTAGTTGTTTTTCTCCAAATTTATTTCAAAATAGCTTACATTAAAAATTTGAATGTTACCCGTTGTTATTACAAATTATTCTCTGCTGTGAAAATATTGTTAAAAGTATTACTTTAGCAATAGTGCTGATATTGTCACTGCAGAAGTTCAATTTGCAATTCAAGTTATAATTTCTAGAGCTCAGGAGAAAACAGGTTCGATTCTCGGCTCCTGCTTTTATAATTCCTGTATTCCATGGTTTTCCGGAATCGCTTCAAGTGAATGTTAGAATAGTCCGCAAGAAAGGCCATAGCCGATTCATCTCTTGGTTCCAGTCCTTGTATAATTGTGTTACCGTCTCGCTGTAGACCAGATGAAGAGCCCACTTAAATAAAATCATTTATGTTCGCAACTCGACTACACTGAGATTTATCCTCTAATATTGTAGGGAAACTGCAATTATTTATAACATACCGTTATTTTTTGTAATTCTGTGTATAACTTCCTAACTAGCACTACTTAGTGTTAATGTATTTACTGAACTGCTTATTAAAATTTTGCGTTAAACAGCGTGGTATGAAATACAAATGAGTTTTACTGAATGTTTTACGAATAGCAACCACTATGTTACATACGATAATTTCTATGAAGATTGAGGATCGTACCAGTGATCGTATCCTGTATGATACAACCAAAAATGCACACGCAGAACAGTTCGAGCACACTAGCTACAGTTTAAAAAGTTAAATTTATTTTACGTCTATTCTAAATTCCCAGCAAAACCATAATGTTTTCAATTAATTTAAATTCATATTTTCGGTAGGATATTAACTTTTACAGTCTCAAACTACATTATTTATATAACTACTATATTACAACTATGCTTCCAATAGGCAGATTTTTTACTCTCTGCACAATAGATTAATTTATCGATAGATATACTCATAAACATAGACTATTAAGTTAAGTTGCAATTTTGCACTTCTTTTTAAAATAGATGCAGATCCAACAAAAGCCTGTACAATAAACGGTGGCTACTTTACGAAAGTAGTTTCAGTTTAGTTTGTAGTACACCCAGTTATTCACATGAATCCGTGACAAGTAAGCAAAATTAGTTATGAATGATACTGTAGACTGACTTAAAATCCGTTACCATAGCCACCATGTCCAACATGGCCAGGGAACACTACGTTTATATATATATATATTTTTTTTTTTTTGCATATCAAATATTAGTTTTTTGTTGTTACAGCACGGAACAAAATTCAATTAATTACTTTAACTAATAGAGTACACATTCAAAATTGGCGAAAGTTTGAACTACGTTGAATAAACAAAATTATTTTTAAAAGTTTGTTGTTTGCCATTAGAAAAGTAATAGGCTTATGTATGGTAAATTTGAGCTGAGAACACTCGACCCACGTTGTAGTGCATGAACTGTATATATCAGCGCTTGTTTCATTCCTATCGAGACATTTTCACATCCTCCCTCGCAATGGTCACCGGCAGACGGAGACAAACGCCCTTCAGTTGCGTTGCGGCGAGTTTCTATGTTATCCAACCTCCCCTCCTACTGGTTAGCCCCTACCTCAGTAGAGCGGGCTATTTGGGCTATTTATTACCTTACGCGCTAGGCGCGGTCTGGGATTTATAAGAAATAAATCCGCAGGGAGAAAAAAAACATACCTCTATACGGGGGGTTTTCGTAACAGCCGAAAAGCATTTACGAACGACAAAAGGGCTGAACAAAAACGGCAGTCATTCCACTAGACAAAGCACGACAAATTTCCGTTAACATATGTATTATTTTCACTTTTATTTCCTTTCCAGTTATAATAACTCACTTCTAAACATTAAACGTATTTTATCCTCGTGTTTACGCTGGAAAGGGAGAGTTTCCCAACGACTACAAAACGTTTATAGGCAATAATTTTACTGGCCGGGAAGCTTGAAAGACTATTTTGTTGAAGTTATAACAAATTTTAATTTATCTTGTACGGATTAGTAGATTTAAGATACCGCATTTCAGACCTTTATCAAATTATGATATAATTTTTCTCTTTTAAACAGCAAACAGAAATCTTCTGAAAAATGATCTTCGCATAGTAGTAAAACTTGTTACGTAAGTACGTACAGATTTGTGGTTCAGTACGGAGAAAATTTGGCGTCACAGCATGGCTATAGACGGTCCGGGATAAAGCGAGTACAAAAAAAAATTTATTTTCAGCCAATTTGTATCTTTCTGCGCGTAACGGCTAGCGAAGGTAAATAAATGTCTCTTCTCTCTGGACACGTCACTTGATGTTTACGCGTGTGATATAAACTGTGCAGTCGGAAGGAACCTATATACACACATAAAAAAAGTATATAGCATCACCTGGTGGAATGACTGGAACTTATCGGCTGTCGTGCGCCCTCCGTCTAATAGGGCCTCCTCACGTATGGTAGCTTACATCTTTGGGCAAGTTTACTGACATCTAGGAACAGTCAAAGGAACTGTGTTCTTGATGTAATATAACCGTTCAGCGTCAGTGTTCAACCGATCTTGGAACCGAGGTGATGCAATACTATTTTGATGTGTGCAGTTTGATAAAAACTATTTTATAAATTATGTAAAGTTCAGATATGCCAAATTCTATTGTTTCATTTTAATCGGAAAATACACGGAACTACATTCCGCAATTCGCTGCCAACCTTACAACGAGAAAGGTAACTAAAGTTAATGTTGAATTGTGTGTAGTAACGGCTAGTGTTTTTTTTTTTTTCAAAGGTTGAATCTTTAGTGCTCACTTTATCCCGAACGACCTATTAAGCCCACGAGGCAACTGCAGATACTCGTGTTTACACAAGTCTGTGGTGTCCTCCAAACAACCGTCTTGCGGGGATATTCTCGAACGATATTGGAGTGGTTACTTATCTTTCGGTGGAAGTCTGTGTATACGGTTCTGGCCGTGTGTGAAACTGTTGTGCTCTGGTCTACCCTGTAATAAGTCCCGGAACCAACTAATTTACAAGACATTAGCCATATCTAAAAGATGGTGCATGAAGATTCAACTCCCCACATTGTTAGCGGTTGGTAAGGGTGCATTAGATCCACCGCCGATATTTGGAAGGAGTGTTTATCTTCCTCTTGCATTATTTATCTTCTACGTGTGGCTGTTTTACTCGTAGCAGTGCTATATATTCGGTGACCTGATTGTAATTACGGTTAAATTAGACGTTCTTCATTGCCGAACATAAGGCAATCAACTCAAGAAAATTAATTAAAAAATTATAGTATTTGAGGACACAGCGTGTCAAAAACGGAAATTACAAGGTATAAGAAAAATAAGTGTAAAACAGAGAAAGTACAACCTATTAATAACGTTGTTTGTATTCTCTCTGTTTTGTCTACTATGTTGTAATTTTTTTAAAAAATTTTTGGTAATTTTTTGTCTTATGTTCGGCAGTGGATAGTATCGATTTAAACATTTCGAGTGATAATATAACACGATTACTTTTAAATCAATAGTAAAATTGTATAGTGTTCTGAGACAGTTAAACCAACATTTTACATATTGGTGCAAGGCAAGAAATGTGGATACTCCCAACCGTTACTTCAACCCTACTGGATCAAAACGTGTGCCTAGGGATATACAGACTTTATGGCTATATTAGACTTCACCTGATCAATGAGATGCCACCACTTTGTTCAGGACTTCCCAGCGCATTTGTTGAGGATTTAGGGAAGTCCTGAACAAAGTGGTGGCATCGACACTTCATTTGCATATCAAATGTGAATTAAGGTGAACGGCACGCGTGATAATCCAGAATTATAAATGGCTTAAAATTCTCATACTTTCCTAGAGCCAGTGAGTTAAATTAGTTGACATCAGTTTGAATCGCTCGAGGACTTGTGTAAATAAAGAGGCAGTTACTTCGGCGGTAAACAGGCTTCAAGGATGAGACCTCACAATCGGATAAATTTGCCACCTATTTTGGAGATAACTACACAAGAAATACTCTATAAGTTAAACAATATATTTTGGCGCTAGAATTTTCATTTAATTACACTTCATATATTGCTGAACACAGTCTAATATAACCATCTTCATAGTCACAATATAAACCTTATACCTGCTTTAACTTCATTATACTGGTTACGTCACTGACAAACTTTCATTACTGGTTAAAACATTATAATGTCTTGATTCCCCTCTCTAAGTCTGCATTTCACACGATCATATTACCGAATTTCTTCTACCCAGAGTAGTAATAGATAGGGACCTGAAAAATTTGCGTTCTCTTTTGGGCACAAGGTAAAATTCAAACAACTACAACTTCGTACCGCTTTTGTGATTGGCCCTATACTTATTTGACACCTACTAGAGAGCGCTGATTCAATAATAAATAAGTAGGGACCCTGTTTCTCGCGGAAAGAATTTTGCCCCAGTTTGTTTCAGTGCCTTACGTACATACTGCAATTCTGCTTCATAGTTATTGGCAGTGTGTCTGAGTGAAGAGCCGTGTCTCATTTAACTGAGCCAATTACAACAACGATCCTGCAACACCGCACGTCTGTGATTTGCCAGGACTCGTGGTAGCTAAAACATCCAATCACTGGACACGAAGCAAGAACTACAGGTGTGCGCGTGAGGCACCGAAAAAAAAGTGAGGCAAAATTATTTACGCGAAAAACAGGGGTCCCTATAAACAAGCAACTAAATGTAGGCCTGCCGACGAACAACAGGTGAGTGAACTCGCTAATTTTTCCTGTCTCTAGTAACAGATGTTCGTGTTGATTGCAATGGAACGCCATACGTATTATAATTAGAGCCCCGGAAATTTCGCGGATTCAACTGAGGAGAGGTTGGATTTCTAAGTCATGTACATTTTGGAAACTATTTCGATAGGGGTTATTTATTAAACGTGACCTTGCGGACTCCGAACCAATGGCGGACATGCGTAAAAACGCTCACGGACTCCTGCGCTACATCGTCAAATGTTTAAATGCTCACTCACTGGAGCAGCAGCCAATGAACAAATATAGCTGAGGACAGTGCACACAGGACTGTGGAGTCTAGCCTGCTGGGCGTTGAACCCGCGAAATATCCGGGCCTCTAATTATAATGAATACAGACCTGCATATTTCCGTTATTATTTGATAACAGATTGAACTCGAAGTTACTGTGTGCTCCTCTGGCTTCAGCAGTATATATGGCGCGCCTGAAGTACTTTCTCAGCCAACGAAACAAAGTCAAATGATAACCACTCACTACCATGTAATACGAACACGCAAATACAAGATGGCGCGGAGCCAATAACATTATGGATAGAGATGATAGTTTACCGCGGGAAAATTTGACTGTTTGCTGGGTTTCAACGCACGTTCAGATTATGAAAAGGTTACTGGCTTTCGTTTGTACGTAGAGGTGTTGCCCTATTCGACTGAGCCAATAGGAATCCCGCTATTGTAGTATTGTATGCCTATTATTGGTCTGCAGACAGCTAGGACGTGTCAGACGTATATCACCCAATCATATTGGCACAAATATTTTTCGCGATATACCATTATCTCTAATTATGGAGTCTATTCGGGTGGCTAAAGGCTAATAAATTCTAGAATGTCGTCAAATCATTATACTAAATGTGTACGTCTCTGGTAGTGAATACATCAATATCTTAGCGTACAGCGTAAAAAAAAAAAATTAACGAATTTACATAAAGGTAGGAATCTGAAAATATTTTAGTCTTCATGACTTAATGCCGTACTTCTACAGTCTTCCATGTTATCAACTTTTGCATTTTTCCCCCCATTAGTTTATTGCTTCAGCACGTTATGCCTGTATCTCTGACCAGTAGCAGTAATTACACAAGTTTTTGTATGCTATTTGATTTTTTTCTACTCAGTTGTCACCTAGTGGTGGAATACCACTGAGATCCTTCTGCAAAATATAAAAATAAAATTTTTAATAATTTCCACAGACCTAGATAGTGGCGTGGCGTGTGTGTATTTCAGAGTAAGTTGTATAATTCCTGGAGTGGCCTAGTGGATGTGACATCACACTCGTGCTTTGCCACTACCGATAGCCAAGAATTTGTACAGATGTCGCAAATTTCATTTTACCTTGAAACACACTATCGCCACGCCGCTGGCCCTAGATTATCACTTTGTTCATTATTTTCTGCCGTACTAACGATACTGTTTTATTCTTGATTGAGTTTCCCATTTTTAGTCTTATAGTCTTAAGTCCAAGCTGCTAGTCCATTATTTGGCTGTAAGCTTATAAAGATAACTCATATAAGTAGAGTCACGATTTTATGGCGAAAATATTTTTGCATCAATTTAATTCAATGTATTATGTGCACATCTGCAGCTTTCCGTCATGATCAGTGATTGGATATTCTAACCCAAATTTGTCTTGGATTTCTACTGGCAAATCACAGACATATGTGACCACGATTATCTTACGCTGATTGGTGCATTCAAATGAGAGACGTGTCTGAACAAAGACACGCTGCCAGTAATCATGAAGCAAAGCTGCCGGTGTGCAAGTACGGCATTGGAACAAAATGGTGCAAAAATTTTTTCGCGACAAAATTGTGGCTCTACTAATAAGAAAAACAAAACTAGAAAACATTTTTGGTTTTCCAGTAACACCAATGATTAGGGAAGGGAATTTTGGGTGGGAAAAATTTTTGCCCCACTTTGTTTCAGTGACTTACGTGCACACCTGCAGCTCAACTTCAAGGTTATTGACAGAGTGTTTTTGTTTGTGCAGAGTCGTTATTCATTTGACTGTTCCAATTAGTACAAAAATAACTGCCACACGTTACGTCTGTGATTTGCTGGTTTAACCTCAAGACGTGCGTGTTACGGCATCCAACCACTGACGACAACGCAGAGATGGATGTGCGCACGTAAGGCACTGAAACAAAGTGCTGCAAAAATCTTTTCGCGAAATTTCCTATCCCAACCAACGATTTTGAATAACGTTTGCGTTATGCACATGGAAACAGTATTAAAGAAGTAAAATGTTGTGGTATTCTTATGTATTCCCGCAGTTTGCAAACCTCGAATATCATTGCAGGTGGTTACCAAATACTAGTGTTCGACAAAACCTGGTCTCGTGACTGAGATATCCTACCCTACTCCTGCGAGTGAATTTTCGTAAGCCCGTTTGTTTAACTGTTCTTGGAGGGCGCAGAGTCGGTAATAAATAAATAAACCATGCGCAGGCCCATTCAAGAGGTATCACTGTTAGCTGACAGCCAATGAACTGCTGCTGTGTTCTTTAGTAAACAGACATTC
>PNEQ01106561.1:50530-80291 GCA_003012365.1 Medauroidea extradentata
ATATATATATATATATATATATATATATATATATATATATATATATATATATATATATATATATATATATATATATATATACGTGACTGTCTTTAACGTTCCTGATGCTGTGTCACTGAATCACCACAGCTCGTCGTCTTTATTAAGTAGTACCCGCAAACAAGGATAATTTGGATAGACAGCTATGTGACCCTGGAAATGTAACAAAATCCTGCTAATAAATATTTATGTACCCGTGACTCCTGACAGATCACAAAATTGACAGGTAATTTTCAATTTTAATTCCGGTTGCCAAGAGCTGCAAAAAAGGATATTTCTTAAATAGGCGTACGAAGTAAACAATTTTTTTCAGTTACTGTTTTGTTTGAGATCATTATTTTCGGCTATGTTACGAAAGCGCATTTTCAAAAAAAAATTCGTGCGGGTGTTTATATTTTTAAAAAAGTATCTCACATATTACCTAAAAGGATCAACACATAGCATTTTTGGAAGTTGTACAAGCTGTATCAAAATATTCGTTTGTAATAAAAAAAAAACGAAAGAAAATTAAAACTCATTCGAAGCGATGGGAATTTTTTAATTAGATCGAGGAAGCACATTTGTAAAAATTTCGTTCATGAGTGAGGCAGTAAATTTTTAATTGATTCATCACTTACACAGAATTTACTCTACACTGCCAAGCTACACTGGTAGTATCTGTATACGTGTTATATGTAGAGTAATAATTTACAAGAAGCTTAAAGTTGAAGTGAACGCTTAAAAGTATAGCGTAGTAACACACAAAAAGTTTCTAACGTAAAGTACTTTCGGAGACAATGTCTTCGTCGAGACAACTTGATGGAATTTTAATGCTTTTTAGCAAAGTTCCAAACTTCGCACAACAAATAATAAGAATGTGATCCGCCGTACATCCGCGGAAAGGAGCACGCGAACAAAACTCAATATTGGAAACGAGCGAAGGTATGCATATATAATATTTTTGTGAAATATTAATTTAATGTTTTATTTTAGATAACAAGTTTTAAACATAAGCCTTAGCAATGTTTCGTTTCGTAGAATTTTTCCTTGTATAATTTCATTTTCCGTATTTCTTTTATTTAAACGAGTTGTCATTAAATCTGATCTTTTAAGAAATAACTTCTTTAACAATGATTTCTTATGAAATCTATTTTCTGGTGTATTAAGTGTTTGGCTTATTATATTGCTGTCTTAATCACGGGATCACATTGGCCAAACACGTGCCAACATTTCTGTGCGCCAATAAAAAATCAACTTGCTATTTTAGTTCTCTAAATCTACTGTTTTAACACGTGAATACGTAATTCTGTAATTCTACCGCCTATCTCTTACTTCATCTCAATCTCTATCTGTAAGAATAGGGAGTAAGCCACTGAAATTTTACAGTGCAATAACACACCAGGAAGCAGTGAAATACATAGAAGCATGCTGTCAAACACCCAGAGGAGGTAAATAGAGTACTGCTTGGGTACCCGAATGTAGGTTATCGTCAGTAGGCAGCTACCCTACATGAAATTATATATACATATAAACAGGCTGTCTATAACCAAACGCATAACGAGCGCATCACACGAATCCTGTGCTAAATGATACGAAAGTGTTAGAGGCAAAATGTCGTACGATGACATTTTATATGCAAATGCGGCACCACAGCACTGTAGTTAGTTCATTCTAACGCTTCACAGATATCTTAGTTCTAACCTGCATATTATGTATGCAGGTTAAAATCCCGAGCACTCCAAACATGATTTTACCTTTACTTGACGTAACATACGTAAAATAACACCTGGACGCGGAGCGCAAAAGGGACTGTCTTATTCTTGCAGTGTTACCAAATTGTACATGTAAAATGTCGTCGTAAAACATTTCACCACTTATATTTTCTTCTTAAATTTAGCTCAGGAATCACGTGTTGTGTGCTTATTATGTGTTTGTTTCTGGACAGCCGGTATGTTTGTGTGTGTGTGTGTATATATATGTATATATATAATATTCACAAAAGTATGTTATAAACTTCACTAGATGATTCAATTCTTTGTAAAATTTAGTTATAGTTATGGAATTAAAGCAAAGGCTGGCGTAAATAAGAGTATTAAGGGAAAAATTCGCGATTAAAAATTGACAAAAAATAGTTAAAATAACAAAAAGTAATAAGAAACAAATAATTAATAAATTCAGGATGAAATTTAGAAATAGTAAGATCTGCAATCTGTGGAAAAGTGGTTTCGAATACCTTTAGGTTCAGTACACACGGGGATTAGTCAGCCCTTTTCATGGCATAGAATTTTTTACCAATTACATTTTTGGCTGTTAAATGACACTGCTAGTAGCAGGAGGTCCCAATTAACGAAAAAAGTCGCCTTATCGCAACATTCTCAAGTAAACAGAGTTTAAGAAATTTTATTTGAAAGTTGTAGAGCCTCAGAAGTAGGCAGTACGCGATACACAGGTGGTTCGAGCAACCCCATTTTTTCATAGATAAAGATCTTGCTATTAAAACGCACCTAGAATGTCATTATTTATTTCTCCTTACTTTTGGTTATTTAAGCAAATATTGGTTTTCAGTGCCGATTTTCAGTGGCAAATTTCTCCTTTCAGACTTACGCCAACCAAAATTTTTCATTACATAATGTTAGATTGTATTTCAGAAGGAATCATCTCGAAAAGTTTCTAACATACTTTCATGAGCGTCCTTTATGTATTTTTGTATGAAAGTTGTATATATATATATATATATATATATATATATATATATATATATATATATATATATATATATACATACGTTTGTATATTCATATAATATACAGTAGAACCCTGCTCCCGGTTATAATTTTTCCACCTATAACGTTTACCAGGTTATAACTGTGCTTTCATTTGGTCCCTATAACGGTTTTATTTAAAATAGATAATTACCTTCTTATTACGTTTTTCCATTTACAAAGCAGAAATTTTTGAGTCCGTTATATAGGGCCTATATATATATATATATATATATATATATATATATATATATATATATATATATACATATGTTGTGTATAAACACACACACAACACACACTATGTATCTATATATATATATACATACACACACACAAAAAAAATATATGTATGTATATATATGCCTGTACTGTCAACTTCTGTTTTACGGCCTAACATGTTTGATGTTTGACAGTGTCATTTTGGGTGCTCGGAGTCTTGAACTCTGTAAACAAGGGAAGCCAAGTATAATGCACTAATATAGTAGATTATTATATAGGTTTACCGAATCATTAACTAGTTCAAATATCAAATTGATATTAAAAATATATATTCTTATAATTGTGTTTTTAATGAATTTGATGATATCAAATCTTAGTATCTCAAATTTTTACGCAATTGAGACTGTTCACATCGCATTTTATGACCAACATTATTCATTATTTAATTAACCTGCTATCAGACCTATTGCTGTATTTTTTTTTTTTTTTCAGTGAGAACAAATAGTACCTGACTAACGAGCTCGGCTAAAGTGATTGCATTCCGTTGTGTTTTTAATTGACACATTAGTGGTCACTACTAAGCCAACACGCATATATTTCAGTTCAATTCTAGCATGCGTTGTACCGCTTTACATTCACGATACGGCAGCAAATAGTTGAACATTCTCATTCCCAATCACGGAATAAAAATTATTCCGTGCAATGTATTCCCAAGTAACGGTGAAATTGCGGGTTTAAAAGTATGTCGCTTTTTGTGAACGCTTTGCGTCAGACAGTGCATCACTTACAGTGGGCCATGAACAGTAATTTCGCCATTTAAAAATTCACTGGACGATGCTGCGAAATACGTAGAATGCCGTATTTTGTAATTAAAATTCCCTGAAAAATTTTAAACAGCAGTCGTTAACATAAAAGTTAAAAAAAAAAACTGCTGTTACTGGTTTATAAAAGCCTTTTCATGTACCGAGAGCAGCAAGCGAGCATAAATATAGAAAATACAAGAATAGTCCGCATGAAAAAACATAAACTAATGTTCCTTGAACTGTTGCAGCTTTCATTAACTCTATGTCAGCAGTCTAAACAAAATATATGCTGTTCTTTAAGAAAAATTCTTTGAAAAATGGAAATAATGATAATGAATGTTTGTTGAACTGTGTAGGATGCCTACTTATTTCTTAAAGTTTACTTGTAGTTGGAAATAAACTGGTAAACGAATTTGTTACGGAAATGCAAAATATAATGATAAAATGGTTACCTTGATTTTAGTGTTATTATTTATAACAAAGAAACTTTCTGGCCAATGCTGTACTTACCTCTGTTTAACATAGATAAGAAATAATAACGTCCAGAAGTAGGCTCGAGCAAAAAACGTTCGGTGCGGATACCACAGCACAACTTTCAAAAGTGGTTTTACGTTTCTTGGTTCAGCGAACGCATTCATTCTTTCTCTCTACTTTATTCGGCTGCACAAATACAGTTTTGAACATTTATAATTTTCTTACGGCTCAACGTCGCAGTAATAATGATATGTTGAGACGGTGGTATATCGCGAAAATGTTTTGTGCTAACATGCTCTTGAAAACGCTGTACATTCTTGCAGCATGTACGATTGGCTGATGTACTGTACAACAATAGCTGTCTGCAGACCAATAACAGGCATCAAATATTACAAAAGCGGGATTCTATAGGGCAACAGCTGCACGTACGAGTGAAAGCCAGTGATCTTCTGGTATGTTGAGCTTTCGTTGAAAGCCAGCAAACAGCCAAGTTTTCCCGTAATAAACCCTCATCTCTAAAGATATGGCATTGTCCGCTGTGAGCTCATGTACCGATTTGTATTGCTTTCAGTACATTAACACATTCCTCATTGCATGGTAGCCGAACTGCTTGCGTCTAGTGTACGAATCCATCAAGAATGCACAAAACAGGCGCAAGTTGTTCACGAAAAACTAGGCAGTTTTTAAGAACCTCTTAAAACAATCATATTAAATTTATTTTATTAAGCGTTCGGATGCAAAAAATTTATATTGAAGAAATATACACTGATCTCTACTTTCGCACGCCAATTTTATGTTCTAAAGATTGGAATGATATAAAATCACAAATGAATAACTAAGAAAGTATTCAAAATTCTCATACATAAAATAAATAATCATTAGCAGAGATCTGAAGATTTTAGAGTAACTAGAGAAGAGTAGGCCTACTTAAAAATAAATTAAAATACAATTTTCATAACTTGTTCCTTCAGAATATCATACTAGCTAAGAATGAGATTTTTAATAAAGGCTGTCGAAAACTGGATATCATTAATGCACCAACAACGGGCAAAAATTTATTTTCTAACAATACTAATTGTGTTTGTTTTTTTGTGTATTGACTTCCGTTAACTTGCTGAGTTAAGTAAATGTGTTTTGTGTTGTAACACGCATATGCCACGTGGTCTAAAGGAGCATTCCACGTGGCAAGAAAGTCATTGTCTAAGTGAACTTGCAAGCGTCAACTGGTTCGAAACCGACTAATAATTTTGGTAGTTTTTCGTCTTAAACTTCTCTGGCTTGCAATGGTGCGACTTAAACCTTACATTTCACTCTCATCTGAAATACATTAGCTCCATTAATTTCACCAACTAGCAACAGATAACTCAATGGCTTTGTACACACAGTGAAATGAAATTATTATGAATTTTTTGAGAATTTTTACCAGAAAAATCTATAAACTTTGAAGTCTATGCTTTCCAAACGCATTTAATTTGTAGATAATTAAATGAAGCAATTTTGTTGAGATTCCAGTTATTTTTTATAATTTAAAAAATTGCTTAAATAGTTTTAGTGTTTATAATATAGCCCTCACTAATATACTTTGAATTTTATAACGTTAAAAGGAAGTCAGGACAGTCTTACTTATTGTATTAGTATAGACGTATTTAAATTAAAATATTTCCAAGTATTACCGCATAAAATCGTTCAAAACAAAACTCCTACTGCCTGTAAATTATTTTGAAAATTAACGTGTCATGTCTACACATCGCAAATGCTTTATTCTTTCTATCGACCATATAATTTTTAGCTGAAAAATGTGCACGTGTCCAACACCCCACCTATTTTAACCGCTCGTTACTTCCTGATACAATCTTTATTGCAATGTTCTCTGTTGGGCAACTAAAGTACCAAACTTTCGGCACTTCTCTTTGTGTTTCAAGTTGTTCCGAGCCCCAGTGTGCTGTCTGTATAGCCATTATGGCATGAAATTGGCCATTTTGTCACCACCACTTCCCAACTTTTTTATCTGTCTAGTCAGAACTCAAATAAATATTCTCTCCGCCCTCTTTAAGTCTTAGAATGTCTCTTGCATCCATAGCAGCAAGTTGTAACTGTCTGTTGGAACTCCAGGCGCAGTTTTTCCAAACGATTATTTACTGTCCAAGGCAACGGGTTTACCATCTGATTTAATTTATTAATAAATATATGTAGCACAGCTTTTGCCATCGGGTTCCTGGAAACATACTCAGCTCGGATGATCAGATATCAAAGTATGTATGTCTCTTCGGCATAAATTCTCTACAGTTCTCACACAAGTATTCACAGTCTGAGACGGTCACTTCTACGATCTCGTCATTTAACGGAACGTTACCCCTACGCTTCCCCTTACTCCCACCCCGATCCACTCCGCGCTCCCCATGTAAAAATCTTCTGTCAACTGACGAGGTCGTAGAACTCCTCTACACTTCTTCTTACCCTCTCCACAAACCATACATGCCGTCTATTTGCATTCCTTTACCCTGTCCATAAAAATAAATTCACCCCCTATTGGTGCCTTATGCATCATTCCTCCCATTAGCTACCTCGAGTCATGACGAGTTCATACACCAGGCATATAGAGTCAAAACCCTATTATAGGTGGTTCGGAATAAAGTGAACACTCGAAAAAGCCCTGCTAAAGATCTATTTCCAGCCAATTTGTATCTTTCCGCGTGTAACGGCTAACGACGGGAAAAGTCTAACATCCCGGACACGTCACTTTATGTTTGCGCGTGTAAGATACATTGTTCAGTCGATAGGTACCTGCATAGTTTGATAAAAAAAGAAGTTAATTAATTATATAAAATACAATTATATCGCTGTCGGTTGAATTTGTTTCAGTATTGTTGTATTTAAATACGAATAAACACGGAACTATATTGTGTTATTTTGCTGCCAACCATACAAGCAGCAAGTCAACTATAGTTAATGTTGCATTATATGCAGTAACGGCTAGTGATATTTTTCAAAGGTTAAATTTTTAGTGTTCACTTTACTCCGAACGACCTATAGTCATAGCTAGGGACAGGAAAATTTACCGAATTCAATGACTTGCGTGCTAGAATCCATTTTTCTATGTATACTAAAGCCCCGTCTATTCGTTCATTGTCTGCTGTTCCACTGAGTAGAAGCTAGTGAACAAATGGCCGGGGCTTGAGTTGGTATAGGATATTTGATTCTAGCATGCAGGTAATTGAATTCGCGAAATTTTCTTGTCCTTAGTCACAGCATCCAACATAAGTCAGCGCTCCGCACAAACCCCCATCACAGTGGGGAGAGGAAAAAAGTGTTCTGTCGACTGACGAGGCCGTACATCTGACATAGTCGCATACCAGTGAGAGGAATATTTCTTACCGAGATGTCAATGAACACGATATGACCGTATTGAATTGATCGCCAATATAAGTTATTGCAGTAGCAACTTTTCTTTTCGGAAATAAAATTTTCTTTGTTGGGGTGGTGGGGGGGGGGGGAGGGGAATTCAAAGCACAAATTCTTACAAAATTAAAAATAGTACGGCCAATGAACTGGAACTTTGTGTGTAATATGTGTAATATGTCAAACAAGAATACGTTTCCATAGCGGCTACAAACTAAGGAATAAGTGAAATGGACAGGGGTCAGTGACTTTAAATTACATTTGTTATGTTTCTTTAGTGGATCATATTTAATGGTTTTTTCCATAGGTTTATCTTTGTGCCCAATAAATATTTTCCGTAAAATATTTTTTTTTCAACGTTATTAGATAGATTATTTTGTTATTCTTTTCCATCTGCCTGTTCAGCACAAGAAACATTTCAAAATATGTTATTTTAGTTGCTATTCCGTAAAAACTTTTTTTAAATATAAATCAAACCGCACGTATTTCCATTTAGAATTTTTTAAATTATCTTTTAGTTACCGATATTAACGCCTGAGTCTAATATATGAATATGTCGACCTGTGCGAATAGTCTGAACAAGTACGTACCAGGATCTAATGAGCACATTGCAAACTTAGTGAGTATATACTCACTATTCGGATCAGCAATTGTTAAACTCGTCTTGGCCTGGAACACTACTTGTGTAACTTACTACTAATGTAGTCAACAGAGATGAGAAAAAAATTTCATACGGAACATTAACCACTCATACTTCGGTGCATTTTATTTCTGTTAATTCACGTAACAATATGGCGATGTACATTGAGTTGTTCCTGTAGGTGTATTGAGAAATTTGATTATAGTTGGACAGTTCACATTCAAATTACACACGTGTGCTATGGTAAATATTTTAAAAATTGTTAGTATGGCGGATGGTCTCCTCCCATTTCATATCAATGACTCACACCCCTCGCCCTAGATCATACGTTCAAATTCCATCTGAAATATTCTGTGATCTCTGGTCGCTACTGATACTGTTTGATACATCTTTGTGGCGTCGAGAGGTGCAACAACTATCATATCTATGGAGGTGCCTCTGACCTAGGGAAGGGGAATAAAGGCTGTTGATGGTAAAGTGAGCAGTGCCTAAAATTTTTTTTCAGCAATTTTGTCTCCATCTTCACTGTTTTAAATATGAAAACTTCCATGTAAGTGAACACAAGTGTAAATTTCACAAACATTCCACAATGTAACATTGAGCAAGGTGGTGCAACGATAATACGCCGGACTCGCAATCGGAGGACCAGGGTTCGATCCCTGGCACCGGCCATCTTGAATTCGGTTTATATGGTTTCCTGAAATCGCTCCAGGCCACGGCCGTAGAAGAACAGGCTTGACACTCACCTGGAAACTTGATCCCTTGTTGTTTGGCTGCAGTTCACTAAGTTTACGACCGTTAATGCTATATGTTTTTGGCGCTGCTGTTAGGGCGGTCGGCTCAAACTCCGCCCACTTCCCTCCTACTAAGATAAACAATTTATCAAAACGTAATTTTTATCAATGTATGAAATGCTTCCTTCGCTCACAATTTATAATCATGGCTCCAGAAATCTTTATTTACTTTATAATGTTAGCAATGTAAAAAAGTGGGCGGAGTTTGAGACCGACCGCCCGGATTACAGCACCAAAAAGTACTTGACGAACTACAGCCAAACAACAAGGGGGTCAAGAAAAATACATTGGTAGATAGGCGAGTGTCCAGACCATGTTCTTCTGCGACCGTGTTCCAGACGAATGCTGGGATGGCTCCTTAACAATGGCCATGGTCGACTTCTCTTCCAGCTCCTGTCGTTGTACCAAGTTATGTGTCACAGTCTCTAATCAGCTCACTGTCGAAGATACGTAAAACCCACTTACCTTACCTTAACATCTAAGACCCCAATAAAGTATATTTCCTTGTTATTGTAACTGCTGGGAAGTGCTCACTTTATATTGAACCACCTATACCATGCTGCGCACCGTGCTATTTGAATTCCCGGCGGTAAACACGTCCGGAGTGGCAGCCGTAAAAAGCAACTGGCGGAAACCGACTGCGCGCTCCGCTGTGTGGAAAAAACGGTTATGTCTGCCGTCTCCGCGAATCATCGGGATCAGTGTGTAAGACTTCTCGCGTCTCTCCGCGTCGACGCATTTACAGCCCGGCCTTCGTCCATCGACGCGATAACAAGAATCGACGACCACTACCCAGAGAAAAACAAAGCCGCCGAATTTTGACGGTGCTCCCAGGAATTCAATTAAGCGTTACTTCGGCTGGAAACTAAGTGTAATTCTTCCCGAAGGCTGCATGTAGAGACATGAGTATTTCGTGGATTAATCTGGCAACAGCCTAAACTTCTCAGTCCTATACGCGCACTGGCCTTACAGAGCCGGAAATTTCACGAATTCATTTGAGAAGATGTTAGAATTCGAACTTTTGTACGCGTTAATTAAGGGGTGTGGAAATGTACGATGTAAAGCGAACGACTTTGAATACTCAACTGTCAATAAATTCTGAACTACTCATTAAAATTTGATGAGGGTTTTTTTTGGACGAGTAGACATTTTATCAGTGGACGTTTACTTATATAGCACTGTGCGGTGGTATGCTTTACTTTCGAGTAAAAAAAAAAAAAATAAAAAAATAAAAACCATTTTCAGAAAAATATATGTGCTTGAAACCACAAAATCTACAAAACTAGAAAACTGTCATTGTTATAATCTATAATATGATAATATCTAAGCCTCTATAATAACTGAATTACAAAAATACTCGCGTTTTGATTTGAAATATTTTTACTATCCGAAAATCTCTGCGCGAGAGGTTTACATTATTTTCAAATGAAAACGCGTGTATTTTTTAAATTCTGTTATTATAAAAGACTAGATATAATCACACTAAAAATTATAAAAAAGACAGTTTTCCATTTTTGTAGATTTTGTAGTTTCAAGCCCTTATTTTTAATTTTTTTTTACTCGAAAGTGAAGCGTGCTTCCGCATAGTGCTACATAAATAAAAGTCCACTGATGAAGTATCTACTCGGCAAGTAAATCTCATCGAATTTTGATAAGCAGTTCAGATTTTATTGACAACTTGAGCATTCCAGTCATGCGCTCGACATCGTAAATTTCCATTCCCCTTAAATTCGCAATTGGGTCACTGTTACTGATGATATTCCTTGAGAACTGTGAACCAATAGCAGACCTTCAAGAAAACTCTCACTAATTCCCGCGCTACCTTGTTATGTATACGACTGGTCACTCACTGGAGCAGAAGCCAATGAACTAGTAGCTGAAGACAAAGTGTTCACAGGAATGTGTAATCCAGCCTGCTGGTTGTTGAACCTGCAGAATTTCCAGGTCTCTTTGCCGAAGTCGATTCTTAGGGACCCATGAGTTTCGCGAAAAGAATTTTGCAACACTTTGCTTCTGTGACGTACGTGCACATCGGCAGTTCTACTTCATGGCTATTGGCAGCGTGTCTTTGTGAAGTGATGTCCCTCACTTGACTTCGCCAATCACAATAACGTTACTATAACTTCACAAGTCTGTGATTTGCCAGTAAAACTCCAAGACACGTCAAGCTAAGACGTCCAATAACTGATTATGAAGCAGAGCTGCAGATGTGCACGTAAGTCTCTGAAACGAATTATGTCAGTTATTAAGGGTGTTAAAGTGCAATTAAATAATAATGTTATATTTTTATGCAAAATTTTCAGTTTTACAGACGATACTTGTGAGTACATTTCACTCTTGCGAAACAATATTAGCTCTCACAGTTTTCTCATAATGGGGTGTCAAAGTAAAAATTTGCTTGTTACGCTGCCATGCAAATAGTGAACACAAACTGACCTACTTAAACAAAATAATTCACTATAAACTTACATCCCATGAGCTGTGCAATGAAACAAAAAAAAAAAAAAAAAAAAAAAAAAAAAAAAAAAAAAAAAAAAAAAAAAAAAAAAAAAAAAAACTCACAACGTAATATTTTGAATAAAATAAATCGCAAAAGTACAGAAAAAAATTGCAAAATCGGCAGTTTCTTTTTTAAAATACAAAAACAGTTCACGGGAATTGTTCAAATGTGTTATTACGTAGCCCACAGTATGATATTTCGCTCGCTGTGAATTATTTCACGTACGTAAGTCAAACGGTTTTCACTATTTGCATGGCAGAAGACCATACAAATGTTGACATTGACGAACTGTTATGAGAAAGCTACGCCAGATAAAATTGTTTCGTATGAGGGATCTGCACTCACAAGTATCGTACACAAAACTAACACTATTTCATAGAAATATAATAATTTGATTTTATCGCACTTGAACACCCTTAACTGGCTTGCATTCTTCAAAGGTGTGACAAAACAGCTGTCGTCCATTCACCGAAGTAACAGTGAAGTACACTCTAAAAATAGTTTGTAAATTCACCACAAGCGCGTATAGGAGCGCTAAGAAAGTAGATATGGTAGAGTTGTTTCATAGACATCCATAGTGACAGTTCTAAATGATTTTATAAAACAGTCAAATGTATAGGTCTACTAAAGTTACCAGATTTGTACCGTAACAACTGTAAAAGTTTACATATTTACAAGACGGAAGTATGGAAACTTTCCAATTCTGTGTTTGGGTTAATTACTTCTTAAACATTTTAGGAATCATTGTTTGCAGTGAAGACATTCTTGACTGCCAATCTGACCTAGAATGAATTCGCGAAATAATCGTGCCTCTAGCAATAGAGATTTTACAAACCCCTTCTTCGGGTCGTGATCTAGCGAACCCGAGACGTGGAATGACCTTGACCTGATTCTTCTGACGCGCTTGGATGCAATCGCGGGTAACAACCGGAGGAAATGCGAAGCCCTGGCATTTCTTTTTTTCGCTTAGGGGGGAAGGCGGGGGAGTGATGGGAAGGTGTTAAGTTTTCGCGCGGTAACATCGACCCACAAGGGTCGTAAAACAAGCTCAGGGTGTTAGGCCTCTTCTCGTAGGGCTTCCCCTCTTCCTCCTCCAGCCAGCAGCGTGCGCCGGCATATCGTCGAGATGCCCCATTTGACGACACCCCGCCGCGGTTAGGACGCGACGCGCTCAAGATACGACCAGCCTACGTAAACACAAGACCACAAGACGCCGCTGCATTTTCCTCCACGTCGCTGGAACCATCAAACTGCGAGACGTAACCCGCTGTCTGCTCGCTAGCGAATGGAACTCGTTGATCTGCGCAGTTCGTGAGGTGGTTCAATCCGGTGGGCGGAGTCTTCAAACTTCTTCTGTTTCTCTGTTCCAGACGAATGATCAGGCAGCTCTCCAATGGCGGGACGACCGTCGCCGTCTCTGATTTATTTAAAGCATTGTTAGTGCCATGATGTTATAACGGAAATTTTTCTGCACTATTTTATGTCAATGTGTTGTGTGCACATCTTTAGCAGCTCTGAGTCATGGTCAGTAATTGGATGTTTTACCTCTTACTTTTCTTGGGGTTCTATTGGCAAATCACAGACGTGAGGTGTCACAAAAACCTTATACCGATTGGCGCATTCACATGAGAGATGTGTTACAAGGGGAAGCGGTACGACTAGGGACTTTAAATATTCGTGTTTACCTTGGTACAGGCTAGCATTCAAACAACTGTGAGATAGTGTCACTAAATTTAATAACATTACCCTTGCATAAAATATTAAAATACAATGCATTATTAATCAATTTAATTTCGCCGCATAATAAATTCGATGTTTACAGACACTAAGAAATATTTTTCTATTTTGGTTTCTACAGCGGGGAGTGATGTGCTTGTCTTGTTACCCCAGTACAAATTGACTATTTCTGAGAAACTAATTTGTGTTTAACAATTCAAGTTTTTTTTTATTTAAACAACATATGTTTACGGATGATGGAATGGTGCATGGAGAATTAAAAATTAATTTGATTGATTTGTATTGCAAACACGAGAGTAAACGTCGTGATAACAATACTGCAAATATAGTTTGGTCTAAATGAAAAGTAAGTGGGATTAACATGAATCGTTTCGTGTTACGCTATGCCACACCAACAATAGATTTTCAAGCATTAAATAATTTGCGGTTCATTGAAAAAAGTTGTCTATTTTTTTTTGTACAGTAATTGACACAAAAATTACAGCACTGGTGGATCTCAAAATATTGCAAAGTCTCTTTCGAGTATGATGGGCAGGCGGGCCTACAATACAGACTGTGCGTATGTTTAAAGCAATTCAGGAAACTTACAATCACCCTGCTAGCTCTTTATGAAATGAAAATTTGCAGATTAATTTTCCCCCCTTTAGATTTTCCAGTCTCCAATTACTTTTGAGACATTTTTGAAGAGACACATAATGACTACGGCCACGATTTTGTCGCGAGAAGATTTTTGCCCCACTTTGTTTCAGTGTCTCTCGTGCACATCGGCAGCTTTGATTCATGGTTATTAGCAGAATGTCTTTGTTCAGACACGTTTCTCATTTGACTTCACCAATCAGAATACGATTATTGTGACTCCTTACGTCTGTAATTTGCCAAGGCAAGTGAGAGTAAAATTATCCAATTACGGGCGATAGCAGACCTGTAGATATGCACATGACGCAACGAAACCAAATGTTGCAAAAATCTTTTCACCATAAAATCATGGCTCTAATAATGACAGCATAAGAGTAGATTAATGTTATCATGGGTCTTCGATTTGGAAGCATTAGTCGTAAACTTTACCAATAAGAAAGGAATAATCATTTGAAATGGACGTGTCAGTGATACACTACGCCATGTTAATCTTCGAAAATATGGACTTTAAGTTAGCAGGGGTTAGTTCAATGACATTTGCGATGGAAATACGACATTTTTGTGAACAGTTAACGGTTAAGATTTGCATAAACTTTACAAAGTATCAAGATTAATTTATTTGAAGTTTTATAAAACTTTTATCGCAATGTTATTTTGACAGTAAGTTAAATGATTAGAGCCACGATTTTGTCGCGAGAAGATTTGTGCAACATTTTGTTTCAGTGTCTCGCGAGCACCTCGGCAGCTCTGCTCACAACTATTGGCAGCGTGTCTTTGCTTAGACACGTCCCTCATTTGATTGCACCAATAACAGTGAGGCTATTGTGACGCAATACGCCTGTGATTTGTCAGTAGAACCTCAAGACGTGTGACAGTTAAAACGTCCAATCACTGACCATGAAACAGAGTTGCGGATGTCAACATAAGGCATGGAAACCAAATGGTGCAAAAATACTTTCGCCATAAAGTCGTGTCTCTATAAATGATCTATCAATCACCTAAAAACGTTGAACGGCTATTTGACAGACATAAAAAATAATGGCATACCATTTATAGAAAACACTTTTGCGAAAAGCAGAAGAATGGCTCATCCAGATGAATGGACGTTTGTAAAGTGAAATAAATTTAACAAAGTAAATGCTGTGGGCATGGTCACTGGTGCACGTTGCAGGATTGTTAAGAGCTTACCAACACTTTTTAACTTCTTCTTGATATTCCTTGTTGCTTCCTAGATGACTCGTTAACCGCTAGTTTTCAGCTAGCTTTCTCATTTTTTTCGTGCAGCATCCGCATGCATAGAGAACCTACAGAAGTGCGCAGTAATCCATTCTTGTCTCCCAACGCTCAATGATTAAGGACCTGATAAATTCGCGTTTTCTTTTAGGCACAAGCTAGAATTCCAGCAACTGTACGTTGGTACAACAAACGCGATTGACTCTCGACTTATTTGACACCTTCTGAAAGGCGCTGAGGCAATAACTAGGGACCTCTGTTTTTCGCGAAAAGAATTTTGCCTCATTTTGTTTCAATGCCTTACGCGAACATCTGCAGTTCCGCTTCGCGGTTTATAATTGGATATTTAAACTCTCACGAGTCTTATGATTCTACCGGCAAGTCACAGACGTGTGGTGTTGTATGAACGTTACTGTAATTGGCTCAGTCAAATGAGATACAGTTCTTCACATAGACATGCAACCAATAACCATGAATCAGAATTGTAGATGTGCACATAAGGCACTGAAACAAACTGGGGCAAAATTCTTTTCGCGAAAAACATGGATTCATAGAAATAACAAATTGTAACTAAATGCGCGCCCGTTTCACTGTGGAAGCGAGCAGCTAACGAATAGTTGCGGTATGCTTCATTTCACATATATTCTTGGAGACTAACTACAGGTCAGTGAACCCGTGAATATTTTCGGTCCCTTTCGATTATGTAATATAATGTTATTCGCGTTCCAAATACTATAGAATATTTTCACGTGGTCATACATTTTGACTCTAAAAGTCATAGAAGTCCATAGTTACTAATTCATACCTCTAGACAACGTGGATTCGGGTTACTACTACACTCTAAAAAATAGTTTGTAGATTTACCAGACGTGCGTATAGGAGCGCTAAGGAAGTAGATATGGTAGAATAGTTTCCTAGACATCCATGGTAGCACTCCTAAACCTTTTTATAAAACAGTCAAATGTATAGTGAAGTTACCAGACTTGTATTGTAACAACTGTAAAAGTTTGCAAGACGGAATTATGGTGACTATCCCATACTGCGTCTGGGGTAATAACTTTCTAAACATTTCAGGAAGTTTTTTTACAGTGTAGGAACCTGAAATAATCGCGTTTTGTTTCGGGTACATGTTAGAGTTAAAAGAACTGTAAGTTAGTGTCACGTTCTTAATTGGGTCGTGACTCATTTGACACCTCCTCGAGAGATATGAGCCAATTATGAAGAAGCAACTAAATGCAAGTCCAATCGTGTGGTATCACGCTATCAGATAGCAACCAATAAGCTGTTGTATACTTGACTACACATATATTCTTGGTGTCTAGCCTACATGTCAGTGAACCAGCGAATTATTCCTGTCTCTAGTTATTACTAAACAGCGTTAAAGAAACGATATATTTATTTTCAGATTCCTGTGCACTAAAAAAAAATACTTTTAGTTTTTAACTTAAGTTCCATTCTCTCCTACAACCCTACCGAAGCTATTCAAGCCTGACAGTAACGCGAACTGCGAACGTCGGAGTGTTGGTATTCATTGCACACTTCGGTGGAAACCAAAAAGGAATTATGAGTTACGTGGTCCAAGGGAAATACGACTTTGTGAATTCACGCCAGAGTTGCCCTGCGATTGGTTTGCTTGGAATGGCGGCTGTCAAGGACAGCAATGCGGGCTACGTGCTAGGGGTAACAAGAAAACGTCAGATGATTATATGGGAAGGGAGCAAGGGAGATGCATGTGACCCACCAGTTTTATTCTTCTCGCCCACGAACTTGGCTGCAGAAAATTACGGTAGTAGATTCTTAGAGGTACTCGCCACAGTCGGAATGTGTCGAAAGATAATCTCGTGAGGAGCGTGCCACTCGTAGTATTTTTTTCCCTAAAAACTGCTCAATTCATTCCTATATGCAAGTGAATTTCGAGAAGGTATTCCAGGTCATGTTGAACGCTAAGAAGTATAATTATACTCACTTCCGTGATTGGACGACGGATGTTTTGACACGCATTTGACGACAGCAAATTAGTCTTACTAATGATTGGAGATAATGGTTAGAGCCAGTGATTTTTGGTGAAAATAATTCTGCAACAATTTGTTTCAATGCCTTATGTGAACACATGTTTCTCTGCTTCATGGTCTGCGATTGGAAGTTTTTTACTTTCGGTGTCTCTGTGCCCTACCCGCAAATCACGGACGTGTGGTGTCGTGGTAACATTGTTCTGGTTGGTGTAGTCAAATGAGCCACGCCTCTGCCGTATTATATTCTGCCAATAACCACGAACCAGAGTTGCAGGTGTGCACGTAAGGTATTGAAACAAGTTGTTGCAGAATTATTTTCACCAGAAATCACTGGCTCTAATAATAGTTTATCATGAACATTTTTTTGTGCCAACATACCCTTAAAAACACTGTAGTTTCTCGCAACATGTATGATTAGGTGAAACACGTTTGACATTCCGCAGCTGTCTGCAGACCAATAACAGATACTAACTATTACAATAGCGGGATTATAATTGGCTCAGTCAAATGGGGTGACAGCTCCGCGTACAGGAAAAAGCCAGTGAGCTTTCGATGAGTTGAACGTGTGTTGAAACCCAGCAGACAGTCAAGTTTTCCCGCGATAAACGATCATCTCTACTAATAATGTAATTAGTAACAGGAAAATTTCGTAAAACTAATTTTGCCCCACTTTCTTCCAGTGCCTTACGTACATATCAGCAACACTGATTCGAGATAGGGCCTGGAAAATTTCACTAATTCAATTACCCGCATGACAGAATCCCATGTCCTGCGCATACTCAAGCCCTGTATATTCGTTCATTGTCTGCTGTTCCACTGAGTAGCAGCTAGTGGACAAATGGTCGGGGCTTGAGTATGCTCAGAACTGTGCATTCTAACATGCAGGTCATTGAATCCGCGGAATTTTCCGGCCTCTACTTCGAGGTTATTGGATGCGAGTGTTTGTGTAGAGATGTGTGTCATTTGGCTGCGCCAATCAGAACAATGCTAACTGCAACAACACGTATCTGTGGTTTGCGGGCGTGACCCCCAGACGATAGGAGTTCAAACATTCAATCACTGACCCCGAAACAGAGCTGCAGGTGTGCATGTAAGACACTGAAACAAAGTGGTGCAAAAATCTTATCGCGATAACTTCCTGTCCTTGCCTATTGTGGTTATTTGAGTGTATAGGACTGATAAATCTAGGCTGCTGTCTGTTGAATCCACGAAACTCACGCTCCTCTACGTACTCACAAAGTATTCATCTGCCAAAGAACACAAACTTCACACATGCTTCTTTGTGTCTGAAAATCCCGCCCGCGTGCTTATTTAGAATTTAGATACCGGTTTTCCAAGTCGCTGAAACTGGATAAATAGTTTTTTTTTTCGCAGACTTCTTTCGGAAAAATATCAATACGATTCATAAATCAGAAATACAGATGCTTTCGTTTAAATGTACTCTTTTAACTTTAATTCTGTGGGTTTAAAAATACACTGTGTCGTAGTTTAATGTTTTTGAAGTCCTACAAACTTGATAAAATAGTTTTTCTTCACACTCCTTACCTAAAAAATTTACCAACCTAACTTGTTAAACTGAAATCAAATTGGCCTTAATTTGAATTTACGCCACACCTTCGACAAATGTAACTACACAACCACATAGAAAAATAGTACTACAAAACACTGTGCGTCAATTTAATGCTTCACGCATAAAGGCGACATTATTACTGACGCTCGTACCAGTGTCATCCTTATCGCTTCACCTTAAAGTGCCTTCAGCAGGTAATATATATATCATCAGTTGTGGAGATCACTTGAACGGAAAGAGTAGATGTATTGGAAAATCGCTATAATATTTCGTGCCCCCGTATTTAGCAAAACAGTGTAGCAGCCTGCGCATTATATGTTTAGAGTAAGGGTTGTGTAGTTGTTTAAATAATAATAATAATAATAAATATTCAGTAGCGGCACATCAGACTCACTATTGGTCCAGTCAAATTGGGATACGCTAGTAATGAAACATGATAGTCAAATTACTCTGAAGTCTACCAAACTATCAACTTTTCCTTAAGAATGAGGTGTAAGTTACATTATAGGCCTACATATAGATACAGAAGTTGTAAAAGTACAAGAATTATTTTACAAAACTCCTATATAACTTTATAATTGTAAAGTAAAACCAATGAGTGATCGAATAAAATGGATAAGCTAGGCCAACAAAATATACGATGCACATACATTCCCAAACTAACAATCAAATTTTGCGTGAAGCATATGTTGTCGGTACTAAATATTTTTCCCCAACAAAACAGCGTATTTAACTATGACAAAAATTAAGATTTCTTGCGTTTCACATTTGTTAAGGAATCCAAATATTTTGCTAGCTGAATTAGTATTTATTTTCCCTTTTACAATTCAATACTTGGATGTGAGGTGAGAGGGCTATACGGCCTTTTAACAACGTAGTCAAAGGAGCCTATGCGACTGAAGTGAGGCGAAGGGACAACAAAATATTTACGTCCGAACCAAGATTCGAACCTAGAACCTCTTGTTGATGAGCTGGCCATAGAATATTACGTAAAAATAGATAAAATAAAAAATTTAATTAACTACTGGCGTACCCTTGTGTCTACTTATTTCTACTGCTTTTGCGAAACAAATTTAAAGCTTAAATTGAACATATGTCGCAAAAATATCTAACATTTAAAGAAAATAGTTGTAAAATGTTGAAATTTTTTGTAGAAATTAAAACACAGTAGTGTTAGCTAGTTATTTAATAAAAGAAAACTAGGATAGGCAACAAATTAGCTGAATCAGTAATTTCTGTGAATAGAAAATAGCATATAGAATGCGTAGGAAAATATAAATTTTCCACAAAACTGGACCATAAATAGTCACGTTTGAAAGTTAAAAATAATTAACATGAAAATAGTATAAATTACAGATTATAGCCTTAAACTACAGCATGTTCAACTTCTGTTAAACTATTTCTGTGTGTGTTGGTGTGTGTGTGCTTTTCTGAATGCAGCCCAGGCGTTAATCGTTGTCGATTCTTGTCGACTGCACTAGTTGGTTCATTAACCTAATTCGTTTTCAAACACCGTTCCGAGCAAATGCTCGCACAGTTAGCTGACGTGAAACTTCTGAATGTCCGTACTTTGTGTTTATGACCTGTACATAATTTGCTTGTAAAATGCAGCGAAGATGGAAATAACTAGACGTAACTGTTACTGCTACGTTCTCTGGATGGTGATTGTTCGTATTTAAACACTGGAATTTAGTGTATCACTATTGACTTTATAGTCAGATATGAAAAGAGAACATAATATATGACATGAAAGAGGGTATTTCACATTAACAAACACTAGATAAGTTTTAATAAATTAGCTGGTTTTTTAAATATAAGTTCTTCACAGCATTGTGTCGTACTTCTGTGGTTCATATATTTGAACTGCTTGCCCTTTGGCTTTCTGCTCGTGTCTGGATAGCTATTGTGTTTTGTTTCGTTTCATCGTTGAGTCGTATTTTTGCGGTTCGCTTGTTTTTTCTGTCTGTCATTTTGCCAAACCCGGCCTCATACTTGTGTTATCTGCTTTAGTTGTGTCTGTTTGTTTATTATTTCGATATCTTTGTTTTATATGACCCAATACCGTTTATGGAATTTTATGTTGTTTATGTATCCTTTTGGCTACAACGTTCCCTGCTTATTTATATTTACATATTCTCTTCAGTTTTCATTGACATACATCGACATCGCAATGGAATATATCCAAATACAAAAAAAAAAAACATTTAAATAATTTAGAGTAACTAATTAAATGCTGAAATTTAGTACCTTATTTTAGGTGAAAAGATTTCTGAACCAAACTGACTGCATGCCTCACGTGTGCATCTGCAGCTTTGCTCCATGATCCGTGACTGTATGTTTCTCACTTGCCTTGGATTTCTACTTGCAAATCACAGTCGTATGGTGCCACAATAGTCTTTTTTTGTTCTTAGTTCAGACACGCTGCCAATAATCATGAAGCAAAGCTGCCGATGTGCACGTCAGGCATTGAAATAAAATGGTGCAAAAATCTGTTAGCGACAAATTCGTGGCTCTATGTACGGGTATTAACGCTATGCTACAAATCCCAGGCGTATGGTATCGCAGTAACCGTATTCCGATTCGTACAGCGGTACGTTATTTTGCCCAAAAACCCAGGAAGGTACCCGCCAGCTAGACTACCATTTTTAGTGTACCACAGAACCAAGATCAAATTGTTAACTCAAGTTAACAACACATCTCTGAGATTAAAAACAAACAAATTGCAGGGCACAAATTGTAGTTTCTGCAATACAGTTAGGGCCAATAATTTCTTTCACATTTTTACTTTCTCGTCGAAGTCCAAATTCAAATACACACAAATTACCATATAAAAAAATCCATTGCACAATTTGTACAATACTTTTCTGTCCACTGCATAGTTTACATTTAACAAATTAATTCAATACCTGGATACAATATTCAATGACTATTTTAAAGGAATATATAGCTTGAATACAGTAATTTTAATGACGTCCATACAAATTCCCATCAGATAATTATCCGTACCAATTCTAGAGACGACCATCTAGCTCTGTACAATTTATCATTTTATTATTATAATTAGTTCATTTACTAGACATAAATATCCGTAATATTAATGAAGCCAACATGGCATCTTTCGCTGACATGAAATCCTTTTGCTATATTTACAATACTAAGTTTTAAATCTCAAGAAAAGAAAGTAACTAATATGAACAAGACTGTCGGCCTAATCACCCGTTTAGTAACTCCCTAGCAGTTAAGGGCTTGTTCCCGATTTTTTTTCAGACTGGTGCCAATAACTCAAATATTTTTTAACCAAAAGTTTTGAAAACATTTGAGTCAGTGTGCAATTACACGATGCCCAATACTGTGGACGCGTTTTTTTAAATAATGCACCATTCGCCAGCAAAAAAAAAAAAAAAACAACTTCCTTAATTTTTGCTTATTTTCACGACAGAAAACGTGGTACTTTGGGTAATGAAATCTAAAAAACCGTTCAGTGTAATTCTACAAAAAAATTTAGCTACAAATTATAATATATAAGTGTCAAAACTGTGCAGCGAAATTTTGATATGAGTATTAGGTAGCAGTAAAAAAAATATTTTCGAAATCACTGCAAAACTCGGTAACAAGGCCTTAACGAATTTTTTTTACAAGCAACACTTAATTTTCCTACATAAAACGCAACCGGGCATAGATTCATTCATTGCATTCATAGTTTAGTATAAATACCCATACTTAACTTCATTCCTAGCATCGCCATCTCTTATGTAGTCTACTTCTACAGAAAACCTCGTATTTATACATAAATTGCTCCTCTCCCCAGTTTAGCAGCATCATCACAAATTCGTGGTGAGAGAGAAGCCGGAAACAATGGTGGCGAAAGTCTCAATCTCGGCGGAAATCGACACACGCCGCTTGAAGAAATATAAAACACTGCCCTCTATATGACGCAGCAACAGGGGCTGCAGCTCCTTGGAAGAGCCGCAGGAGGGGGCGCGTCGTACTACCGAACTCACCGGCTCAGCCATTTGCGTCCCAACTGGCCAATAAAATTCAGATGCGTGTCAGCCCAACGTCATCAGCACGCAACTCGTAGTCTGTTCCTGAGCATGCAGAGGCGTGGACGCTGTGCATGTCCGTCTCGCCAAACCATCGCCGTCGAGCAACACGGGAGTATTATTCCTGTATAACATAGAGTTCTCGTAGGTAGGCAATATCCTTCCATTAGTTACACATGTCTACGTGGATTTCTTGATATCCGTACAAACATTATTGCTAGAGTCGCGGATTTGTCTCGTGTTAAACGAGCAGCAGGCTGGACTGCACAGTCCTGTATACTCTATGTCTTCAGCTTCTTGTACATTGGCTGCTGCTCCAGTGAGAACATTTGAACATTTGACGATATAGTGCGGGAGTCCATGATTGTCTGTCTGGCTGTCTGTCGTCTGTCGTCGGTCGGTCGTCCACCAGCACTTATCAGATCAACAGCAGTGCAGTTCTCCGCCGGGGACTAGGGATCGAGCCCCGTCGGGTGCGTGCTCGTCCGTCGATGCCATCTCCTCATCAATCCAGCTGTTGGTAAGGTCGTCAGATCTAGTTATGTGGCAGCAACTCTCAACTTAATGTAATAATTTAATAATCAGTAATATTGCACGCCTCTCCTAAATAAATAGAACACATTGTAACCTATTTGTATTCAGAGTACCTGCCATTGTAGTATAGTAAATTCCCGTTTAACCATAACTGTCTTAAAGTCATTTAGCCCTAAATAACGTCTTAATAAGCCAACAGTGTAGCTACCATCTGAGTGAAACCCCCAAACTAATAATAATTTATGAACCCCCAATATAATAACGACTTACAATTAAATAATTTTGTAACAAATGTCCACCATTGGTTCGGAGTCTTCAAGGTCACGTTTAATAAACAATGATCCGATCGAAAAAGTTTCCAACATATACATGACTTAGGTATCCAACCCCTCCTCAGTTGAATCCGCGAAATTTCCGGGACTCTAATTGACGACTTGAAAAGAGGCGGATCTTCAGTCAGGTGTGGGATACAATTCCTATCTCCATGGATACCGCAGCCGAACATAACCTTCATTTAGCTGTTTGGCTTCACATGTCCCGGATGAGATGTATACGTCAAGAAAATTGATTACTTGTATGGAATTTGCCGTCTTTTTTCAGGTAAACATTATTCTTATGTATTTGCGTATCTTAACCATGAAATTGAAACTACTATTTTTTACCCTTGCGTGCAAATCTATTATGAATGCGCATACATATTTGCTTTCTGCAATTACTAACTAAGAAATCAGCATGTTTGTAAACAAGCTTTGTTTCCCACAGTACTTTTCCCCTGCGGTGACGTCAGGGGGCGTGTACTTCAAGTCGTCCATTATTGCATATTAAACAAGTCTGCCAAATAGGATGGTCGAAAAATTTTCCATAACGTGAACACTGGTGAAACGCCGTTTCAACAATTAAATGAGAAATGTATTTTCATAAATGCGTGCTGCCAATAACAACGAAGCAGAACTGCAAATGTGCACGTAAGTCATTGAAACAAGTTGATAGACGAATTTTTTCGCGAAAATCAAGAAAGGGTTCCTAACCATGTGTACAGCGGAAGAGATCGTGCTAAACAAATATGCCTCTCAAGCAAACTATTTATTCTTAAAGTTCGTAAAACATATGATTTAGTATTATCCGTTTATGATATAGGGAAAGGAAAAAATCTCGCGTTCAGTGATCTGCATGTTGGAATCCACTGTGCCGTGTATACTCAAGCTCTGACCATTTGTCCATTATAGTTGCTACTCATTGGAACAGCAGAGAATGAACTAATAGACGGGGCTTGCATAGGAACATGGATTCTAACATGCGTGGGTATTTGAACTCGCAAAATATTTTTTCCCTACATTTTAAAACTTCCTTATACATACTTAGGCGTAAATCTATGTGCAAATTGGATGATATGGGGACAGTGACTAGTTAACATAGAAATTTTACGGTGTACATCGTCTGTAACGGGCGAAGCAGTACTTTCCGCTTACACAAAATGGCTGCAAATTTCCTTCTGTCATTTGCATTTTATTCTCCTGTTACCCGCGCACATTGTCCAGGCGTAATCTTAGATGCGACAACCCGGGCGTTCATTTCCCTTGAGGTTTTTTATGTTCTTATGTTCTTCCTTCTGGCGACAAGAGGGTTTCGCCGAAGCAATTTACCAAGCGGTTTAGTTTCAACCCTCTCGGTGTAAAGTGTATCCCCTGAAGCCCTGTTATTTTCCTAGGGACTTCCTTTAACCGCGCTAAAATCGCTTTTTTAATGCGCTGCTTTATCGTCGAGCTTCACCACAGCATGGCACTGGAACTTTCTGCGGAGCCACAAGGGGTTTTGGTCACCACTTTTATTTTCACCAGCCAAGAAAAACAAAAGAAAATCTTTTTTCCACGGATAACGAACAGTGGTTGGGAAGAAGGAAAACCTTAAACGTCGCCGGGAATCAGAGGCGTATAGGACTTGGAGGACATAACTCCAGTAATTGGCAATTACATTGGCCCATTACAAGGCCTAATAGCTTCCGTAAAGAGGAAAATATGGTCGGTTAGTGGGTGTAACTCCGTTCATTTTATACGTTCTGCGCATGTCTGATATTACAGATTGAGGCATGAAACTAATATAATATCATATAGAGCATTTTATTTTGAAGTAATGGTACGGATGTCAAGAATTTCATAGACTTGGTAAGTGTAAGACAATCGCGATTGTGGGAAATGCAGGTAACACATCGGGAAAAAAGTACACACGTCGAAGAACAAAATAAATATAGCTTAATATCAAGATACGACGCACTAACAATGTAACGAAATACTTTCCTGTACAATCATTTCTGTTTTAACTTTTGGATGTGTAATTAGAAAATATTTGATAGTGGCGTTGGTATATTGATCCATTTCTGTGGCCGTACACTATTGTGAACGAATGTTTCCGCGTAACAGAAAACCCCACAAGGAAGCAAAAAAAAAAATAAATAAATAAAATACTTACGTCCATAAAAATTAGTTCACAATACTTACTCACTGCAGGAATCCTTCAGTAGTATTGCTGTTTAAAGTTGTTTAATGGTTTGGCAAACATGATGCTCGTCTTTCGGCTTTGGTTTGTCATTTGGTGGATACGGGCTACGCTGAAGGTTTCATCTGGTGCGTATGCCAAAATGGCAAAAAAAATGTATAGTGGTTTGAGGTCAAGAATTTCCCAAAAATCCTTTACATGCAAGGTACGGAAGTTATGCTAAAACGTTAAAAACAACACTTGAATGATTTAATGAAAAAATGTACGAACTTAATGTACTCTTTAAGAGGGCGTGGTACATAATTCAGCGCTAAAAGTATTAATCTACAACTGTAGGTTTCTTGACACCAATTTGCGAAAATTAAACAATAGCAATCCTAGACAACAGTTTAAGCCAGCTTTTTAAGCAAAATTGTTTCCAGTATTACGAACTTCTGAGGCACAATCTGTGACGCCGGAACCTCATGCATTTAACTGTGGCGCAAGAGATCACGCGTAACGAATAAGTAATTCTGGATAAATATTTACTCATAAAGTTGGCAAATGCCATTATCTACGATTGTCATTGAGTATTTTATCCATATTGGCTTCGAAAAAAGCGTAGAAATCAATTGGTGTTTTCAGTGTTTATTTATCTACCACGCACTCTTAAGTGGAAGGAAAATTACATAATTCAGAACTGTAAATGAAGACGTTTGCTAAAGAAAAAAGCATTTACTTAAAAACACGCACGCCGTATCGAGTGCCCTTTTTGAACTGCCATGCTAACGGCGACATAAAAACTACGTATTTATGCCGATATGCACACATTTTCATGCAAAATATAAGGAGTCTCTATAATAACGTAAGTGTGCCAGAGAACAAACTATGTATTTATATATAAACACGACTACTTGCAAATATCAACAAACTCCATAATTTTCAAGAATTTCAAGTAAAACCGTATACCGGGGGTCGTTTCTCAAGCGTCAATCGTCTTTTGCGTATAACAATTGGTCAAAAGCTATGGTACGTTAAACTTACCACTGGTACGTTGATACGTCAGCTATTCCCAAACGACAACCATCATTTGTTCACGATATGTCACGTAGGCTATGCCTACGAAAACCGTTAAGTTTACCAGTAAATTAGGACGTGTAACGACGTTGGTTACAATGCGCATACCATAGCAAATATTTTGTAGTGGCAAGACGATTTTTTGTTTAAATAAAGGAAGTACCACTTGCAAAGTAGCTTTGTTGCAATTAAAGGTTTTTTGTTTAAAGTATATATAGAGCTACTGTTTCAAAGACTTACGTGCATATCTGCAGCTCTGTTTCATGATGATTGGCTGCGTTTATTTGTGCAGAGCATTCATTCATTTGATTGCGCCTATAAGAACAAGGTTACTGCAACACCACACGCCTGTGATTTGTCAGTAGAACCTCAAGACACTGGGAGTTAAGATCATCCAATCTGCGGAACTGCAGATGTGACCATAATGCTTTGAAAGAAGTCGGCGCAAATTTGTTTTCCCCAAAAATCAGTGACTATATAAGTACATGGCAATGGTAACAACAATTGTGTTGTAATTAAAATATTTTTTAGAGTTTGATATATATTTTGTTTAAAGACTAGGTTTATGCGGGAAAAGTACTTTCTTTGCTGCAAAGAAAATAAGTCTTCCTAAGGAAAACACATTTTGTATTGTGACACGCCCATATGTTCACCACAACGATTTACTATATTTAATAGCCATCAGTGTCAACTAACTAGCATAAATCCATATGTAATAATAGCTACGCCTTGCAACCATTCGTTCTCCTCGTCATAATATCAGGATCACATTGAAATAGTTTTCATTAAGGTACCATTACTTTACCAAGTTTTATACAGAGAAATAAGAAATTGTACATATTGTGCCGTTGTAAAAACAAGGGAGGGAGGAGCATGTGTAGAGAGTGTCTTGGGGCCTCAACACATCCCCCGCTCAAATCACCTCCCTAGCTAAACAAGATGGTAGGGGCTCCAACCAATAGTTTTGTAAGTTGTCACTGTATTGTAGACATTTAGTGATTAAGAAATCATAAATATTAGCAAGTAAAGGAACCATTTTATGTAATTGAATGTAAATAGCAAAGGAGAAACTAAGCATTATTTAATAAATACGTTTCTGGCCGGGATTGTTGTCCTCGAGGGGCGGGGCCATCGGTGGAAAGCTGTTTCCTGATCGGCCGGAACTTGCTGGCCAAGTGACGGGGGGTTTTGGCGCGAAGGGAGAAGCAAGACGTCGTCGGGCCGAGACAGACGTTGTCGAGCCGGGAGAGACGTCGGCGAGACGCGGCGACGGTAGGGCAGGGTGCCAACGTCAGGCGTCGAAGTAAGGCGTCGAGACGCCTTAGAGTGAGAGGTAGATGTCGACGAGCCGCGAAGGACGGCGCACGGGGTCGCAATCGTCAGGCGTCGAAGTTAGGCGTCGAGACGCGGAGTATTGTGGAGCGAGGTGCCCTCATCATCGTTGTTTTGGGCGTCGGGACGCCCTTAAGATATCGCGAAGTCAGAAAGTACGTCGGGCCGAGACACCTCTGATTGGTAATTATAGAGACATTGTGAGACGAGGCCGTTTATATTATAAGTAGTCGTCGGGGTCTCCGTGCACGCGACTGTTATCATTAAGAGTTAGTCGACCGTAGCTATTTTTTTACGTATGAGGCACGGACCGGGGAAGGCGATAAGTCGAATATAACCCGTGCGTCAAACACCTCATCGCCTCTAGGCGCAGAGGACTAAACTAGCGTGCAGTGTTTACGTAGTAACTGTTTTTCAACGGGACTTCAAGCGATGACACTATAATATTATTTGTGGAAAGTATGTGGTAAAGTCCAATGCAGGTTTCTATGATTTTGTTTTACGATTACGGTTGATATTTTCTCGGCTACAGCAACGTGAAAAAGTCATTTTTAGCACTTTTGAGGCGCTTGATAATCATGTTTTTAATTGTCGGACTGCATTTTTAAAATCATAGGGACTTAATTTGAAGTGTGTTTTCTTTTCGTAGATAAACGCATTAGAAACATTTTTAGTAACTATACATGAAAAACGACTATACGTACCACACTACAGCACGTCTCACGCACCAGGTCTACTAACTCTTAAGAGCCGTACCGACAATTCTGCGACAGTACGGTCCGCCCCGAGAGGACAGCAACAACGTGCTACCCGGGAAAAGGACTTGCAAACTTTTCATTCCAGTATCATAGTATCCAGAACTTTCACCCATTAAACAATAGTCGATCAAGCATTCCGCAGAAAGTAAACAAGTATAAAAAAAATTAACACCGCACGTCGCAGTATCATCAAAGACGCTTTATTAAGTTTTTTTTACTGTAACGCAATAGTTTTTACCGCACATTTACTGTAACGGAATCAATTTTACTGTGTAAGATACGGAACTTATTCTAAAAATCAAAACACATGTAACTAGTCAGAACCACTTTTATGTGTTGTTTCACTATAAAGTTAATAACACATGACTTTTTATTAAAATTAGAGTGAAAATAAAAATATAAAAAAAATAATATCACCAAAACAGAGGTCCACGTAAGGCATTGACACAGTTTAGTATAAATTATTTTCACAATAAAATAAGTAGCTCAAGTCACAAAGCTTAAACTTTATAAACATTTTACTTTTTGAATATTAATTGCACTAACTGCCGAGTAGGATGTTCTAAGAATATTGTACACAATGGGTAGGGACTGATTTCATTAATTATTCTCTGTGCTGATAACGCATGAAATTTCTAAAACGTGTGTTTAGGTTGCCCGTAATCTTAATTAATGTGGGAGTAATGCTACGATTAAAATCAACTGTAAAATTTCATTCATTCAAATACAAAATAAAACAGCTCTT
>PNEQ01106561.1:80391-95391 GCA_003012365.1 Medauroidea extradentata
ATATATATATATATATATATATATATATATATATATATATATATATATATATAATTAGGAATTGGAAAAACGAAAATAGAGAAACACGCGATGGACTTTACAATGCACTTTCCATGCATAAAACAAAAAAGGCAACATTTAAAGTCCCATAGGAAAAACCAACGACCGAAACACTACGTACCGTTTTCGCACTCCGTTGACTTTAATTATTTTAATTTTAACATGCATTTTCTCCGATTTATAAGTTCACGTACCGTTATTATTACTACAGTTACTATGAAATCACCTTCATATGTGTGTGTTCGTGAATGAGTGAGAGATTTTGGTCAGCGTTCAACATCGAGGTCTTACGAGGAGTCCTCGACTGGCGCACGGCGTTGCAGCGTGTTATGGGTATTCCCTGTTACGCCAAACCGCTTAACTTATTCATATTATGTTTACCTACGAAAAGAATACACACTTGAAACTATGCTTCTATTTTTTTCAAAACTGCAGTACACTTATTAGAAACATGATATTCGGGCCTCTCAAAATGGTTAAAAACGTTTTTTTAGACTGTTGTAACTCCGAAAATATCACCTGAATTCGTCAAGTGCAAAACGAGAGGCATGCGTTGGTCCTTACTTCATTCTATTCAAAAATAAAATATTGTGTTCACCGTTTAAAGTCCCATAGTAAAAAGACTACAACGGAAACCTAGCACGCAAGGTTGGCGCGCTGCGAATAGAGGCGATATGCTTCTCGTCAAGCGTGGGACACTGGCTCTTATCGCTACGCTGTTCCTACGCGTCAAAGGTGGAAATTTGAAACCGCGAAGGACTCCTCTTAAGCAACGACTTTATAAGTAGTGTCAAACCAACCAAAGATCGATACATATTTTATTTAAGTAAATTACATTTAAAATTAAAAATATTTAATGTAACGTTACTCCTACCATTATTACGTTACAGACTTGAAAAACTTGTTTCACCTACTTTTTCACAAACTAACACAACGTAAGACAAACACGCTCTGTCTAGACTCTGCCTGTACATTTTAACAGCCGAATTATTAGTAACGCATAAAGGTGGGGATCAGTTGCCACATCCGATTACTTCATTTTTCGAATATTTTTTTAATTCTTAGAAGAAAAGTGAAAAATGTGAGATTATAGCGAGAAATCTATTTACTTCACTCTATAGTACAAGCATCTCAGTTGGACTTCTAACGTATATTTGGGCCGCAATCTGTCATACAAATTACGAATATGTAACTACTTGTATAATTGATTGCGGCCTTAATACGCATTAAGAGTTAAAACGCTATGGCTGTACTGTAGCACAAGATAAGTGGAATTCTCGGAATAATCACAAATTTCACACAGTACGGAATTAAAAAAAAAAAAAAAAAAAAGTATTGCACCGTCTGGTGCTCAGTGCGGCGACGGTGGCGCGCGTCGGACTTTCTTTGAACTGCTATCGACACAAGTATATTTTTTTTGCTCGGTTGGCGCCCTCATAGCCTTCTGTATCTGACCTTTGTTCTTTGTTTTCATGGTGATCCCTTTTTAACATTCTTAGATTTATTAATTTTTCTGATCTATTGGATATATTCATACTATTGATCATTTTTATAATATATACTACAGCTAATGTATGTGATCCCAATTTTGCAACTGCAAAAGGGGGTTCAAAATAAAATAATTAAAATAATGGCGACTGATGTCCCACCTTATTAACTTGAACACGGTTATTTTTATGAAGGCAGCGGCGTTCCAGGATTTAATTGAATGTGGCGTGCATCACGGTGGGTGCAGAACTTGCGACCAGCTCCCGGAAGCAAGTAATTGGAGTGGTGCATTAAAGGCACTTGGACGTCTTCATCCGTTCGCTGGATCTGCTCCTCACGGCCTGAGGTCCGCAGAAAATGACCCGCCAGGGACGAAGAAGCATTAAGGAGTGAGCGAACCCCAGGTGTACAGGTTGTGGGAGGCAAGTAATTGGTCGGGCCGCCGAAGAGGGAGGGGACGTATAGGGGTTGATGTAGGGGCGGGTAAATGTGCGGCGAGATGAAAGGGGGTGGCGTGCTGGGCCGAAGGCAGGCAGGTGGAAACGGAAACCCGGTCGATGCAGTCTCTCGTCATTACGTGCCGTGGTGGACAGATACCCCGAGTAATTAGGCCCCTGGCCAAACAGCTCCTTCCCCCTCCCCTCCGGTGACCCTTTCCCCTTCCAACAATTAGCAGACGGGGGACATAATCGCATCGCATTTACCGCAGCCAGCCACAATGCCTCTCTTATACCCTAAATGTCCTTGGCCCGTTCTCATGTCGTAAATATGCAAGGGTGAGTCAAGATAGAGTTGCGTGGTAGTAGCGTATGAAAAAGTAATTCGAAGATATGTTTTTAGTTTTTTTTCGTTAAGTGTATGATACATTATCGCTAGCCTGAAAATAGACTTCAAAATTTCATTTCTTTACATAATATAAAATATTACTTTGTTTTCCATTGTTTTGACTTACTCGGGGTATTATTGCTTAGTATCGAATGTCACAATTCGAATTTTTAATCGATATTCAGGGCAGCAGTCAGTGGCGGCTCGTGGATTGTTGCCAGGTAGGGCTGCAGTTGTCAAGAGCTATACAGGATTGTGCGCTGGTTGACTCTACAGCCACTGACACGTTGATGTGCAGGTGCCCCTTACTACTGAGTGATAATAAAATATCTAGTAGCAGGCAAATATTTCATGGTCGTTGGTATACGGTGCGTTTATCAAGGGTGTACAATTCCGACTATCTGCAGCCACACCTGGCAACAACATACGAGCCGCCACTGATATCATGATTCCCAATCAATCGACTAATTTATTTGTCAATAGGGCAATACGACAATTTACATAGTCATGAAAGCTAAACTGTAGACAGGAACAATATTATTAAGTAATATATAAAAACGTATTTCAATTAATAACAGTGTGGACACGTGAATACAAAATCAAGTAACATAATTCAACAATTTAATATTTACAACTTGTTACTGAACTGGACAGTTACTCAACAAAACGATAAAACTTACTATCAAAAACCACTTTAAAATTACAGATCCAAATCTTTGCAGTTTTAATGTGTGTGTTACACGATCCAATTTATTGAAAAGTAAAATTGACATATATTATGCGATGTGCAATGATTTTTCATTAGCATTAGTAAGTATGTAGTGACAAAAAAACCTCTAAAATAAGTACTGTTGGATACTGGATTTTTATTTAACTGAGTACCAAACGTAAGGTTATAATAATACATTTCGCTTACTTATATTGCAAAGAGTTAGGGACTTTTCTGATATAATAATATTTTTTATTGCTTGGAGCTACCCACGTCACAATAAAATAATTACAGGTTAAAAATATCAAAATATTCAGTTGGCAAGTCTGGCCTCAACCTCCCAGTACCCACTGGGCCTTTCTGACGGCCGAATTTCAGGTGTAAAGTTTTGTATTAATACAATACTTAATTGAGCGAAGAACTTGCGAAGACACAGCTCTACTGTTTGCAACCAAAAGTTTTACAAAACATTAAAAAAATGACATCACTTTGCATATGACGTTGTGAGATTAATTCATGGTGGAGTTACTTCATTTCAAATTCCAATGCATTGGAGGAAAATTTATCGTTCAGCTGCTTGAAAAAACACTGGCCGAAAAGTTTCACATATAATACATCTTCCTCCAACTAATTCCAAAAGAAATGAAAATTTTTGTAATCCCAATGACGGCCTGAGTATATGGTGATTACAATATACAAATACCAGTATTTGAAAGAACTGTGCAATGGGAGTGCAGGACTGGATTTAGTTACTTGGACGTTACTCAATTGCGAAATACGCAATGGAGTATGTCTAAGTAACTAAATCTAGTCATACGTATACTAGCTTCAGTAAAAGCAATAATTGATCATGAACATAATATACCTAACGATAACAAAATATCTATATACTTAAATAACATATTATTTTGAATAAGCACATCAAAGATTTACATTACCGTTAAACGTATTTGGTGATGCAACTATATACTGAAACTTGTGATTTAGAAACGTAGTATAAATTCAAAATAAAGAAAATGTAAAGAACCTGAAGCCACACTACAATTCACAAATCTTTTGTCTAGTACTTAACATTACATGTCGTTTACTTGACTGTTTTGTGTATTACAAGGATCGTAGTCAAAGTTAAAGAATATTTCAATTTACCTTTACATGGAGCACTGATTCATAAACATACTAACAAATTATTCCAAGAAATTTCTCATTTTTAAACTTCTTCTTGGAATTTGTGAGCATTCGAATGGATTTTTATTCACAATAGTAGAAATCTACTAATTCTAATTGCATTGTCATATCATCTCAAACCATACAACGTAAAGCATCTAAAAATGCAAAATAGACATTAATAAGACAGGCATTTGGGCGCTTATTAAAAAAAATACTGGACATTAAAATCATAACCCTCGACAACATAGCGCTAATATAATTTATATGATTACAGCGTAATTCACTTTACAGAATAATTTAAAGAGACTTTCGACTTAATTTTTCGTAAGCTATCACCCACATTTTTTTTTGCAATGTGATATTGGCATTTTAAGCAGTATACCAAAAGGACCACTATCATATGCTTTAAAATGTGATGTTGGCCCCTTCGGCAAAATACCAACGATATGCAAGGCCCATCGAATACGAGTGGAAGATATACTGATGAAAGCACCTTCACAAGATATAATGACTTACCTTAATTGTGAGCCTCCGTAAGAAACAGCTATAGCTTCAACCACAGTATCCTGCCAATGGGGTTCCTTATTTATTTATGCCTCCAAAAATGTGTGAAAATCTGTCCAGCTACTAACCTTGCACTTTCAGTACAGTCATGAACTACGGATATAAAATAGCATCAATGTCGATTATATCAAAACGTTGCGACTACACAACTTCACAGTAAACCAACACTTGTCAGTGTTTGAATCTCTTCGCTAGCTGGCGTAGGAAGCTGAAGAATGACAAACTTAATGACAATGATTATTTTGCTCCAAGTCGTTGGTAGTATTTTTTTTTTTTTTTTCAATAAAATGTTTGAAAGCTGTTAAATAATCTTACGTGGGTACACCGTGTGTACAGACTTTCATGGATGTTACACTAGATATCCTGTATGGTTCCCGTTTTCGTTTAGTAAGTTCTTTGCGGCAGCCACTATAATTATTTATTTTATAAAAGAATATTTCACAATCATGAGCTTAATTAATACTCAATTGTACTGTAAGTAAATGAACGTACTAACAATAGATATTCATTAATTATACAAATAACTGTCAATACATTGATACCGCCACATATAAGTAATTTTTTCGTAAACACGAAAGTGTTATCAGTTTCAAAATGAAAATGTACTGTCAAAGACTGCATTCGGAGCAGTTGCATTTTTCGGTTAAATTGTGCGGGCAAGATCAGATACGTTTTGAAGCCAAACTGTTTGCGTTGTTTCAATAGATTTCAGTTAGCGATGCCATGCAGTCGAACGCAAGATTCGAGTTCTGATATGGCAAACCACATAGACGCTCCACGCTTTTATAACCAGCGAGTTGATCACTGGACGGATAACATGTTATAACTGACTTAACTTAAATATGTAAAATATACCTTGTATTTCCTATTTTAAAATGAAACTAGACTATATTTGGAATCAGTCTTCCGTTACAGCTAAATTTTGAACAGCTCCATCCTTTTAACGAATGATCTTTCTATAAAATAGTGTCAATTAACACTCTAAAGTTTGGTCTTTATAAATGTGCTTGCATATAAGTAGTTATCGGTATTAAATTTGTCTTAATAGTACCTGAGACATAATCATATTAAAACAATAGTAGGCCTAAATAGATGAGCTGACGATAGGAAACAGCTATGTCTAGTACTGTTAACGGTTTGTATATAATCATCAATGGGCCAAACTTCGTTACCACATAAGCGTGTTGTTTTAGCAATCGCCGATGACAATACTCTTACTTTGTTCGGGCAATTAGCCATTCTCTATTTAACAAGGAAAATGCATATATAATTATATATTTTTCTCGTTTTAGTCCTCAAACTCTTGTTTGACGTTCGTACTAAACAGTTAAATTGTTATTAAATCACACTCATAATGAGTAGGTATACTACTGTTATAAAAAATACCGTAGAGTGAATATAACGATAAAAATTTATATACCTTTATAATATTGTTCCGCACAAAATAAAGTGAAACTGAGGTAAAATTAAATATATTATACCATTGAAACATTGTCCTGAAAGTAACGACAGCCCAGAGAACCTATGAAATTTAGCTAGGAGCTTTCTGGAAGTATCACGTTGATTTTTTTTTTTTTCAGGGAAACGAAAATTATTCTTGGACATGTGTTAAATGTTAATTAATATTAATTTAATTTATTTTAAATCTATTTTACAGAGTTGCAGTGATCCTACTTGTTCTGTGTCACAAATCGCTGTTGGTGAAATATTGTTATTGAAGTAAGCCCAAGGAAGCACAAACATTTAGACTCATATAATAATATTGTTATTCAGGAGAAAGACGTAAAGCCTGCGTTGTTAATAAGCGCAGACAACATACCACAGAATTTTGCAGGGAATTTAATTTTGTTACACAATGCTTCGCTTATCTGAGCTGCCAAAAATGGCCTGGAGCGAACGCATATTTTGAAAGCTTTTGAAGCCATAAGCTCACCTTGAAATTGCGTTCCGAGTCGCATTTCGCAGCCTACATTCCAGAAAATAACCCGCGAGATTATTTTCTCAAAGGGCAGGCATTGTATTCGCTTCAAAACAAGACCTATGAGTAACCAAAACATTCCAACGTAATGTGAAAAACACAGAAAGCTTTTCTAACGGGAATTCATAATCCTTAAATATTATTTTAAAAGCTAGTGTATTACCTTATAATTTAAAAAAAATCAGTTTCTATGTGTATAGCGTGGTCTTAAATCTCGGAGATTTTTTCCTTCCGTGTCTAGAACTTAAAATACAAAGAAATATGTCTCTTGCATTTAAAGTATAGAACACGTAACCAACAGTAGATCATATCCATTTGTCAGTTATCTACATTTGTCATGATTTAATTTTTAAAAAGTATAATTAAAATCATTATATGATCTTGCTTCGTATAAAGGAAAAAAAGATACTAAGCCTAGCATAAAATTGCATTAAATTTGCAACAACCTGCTTTTGGCAATCGAAGAACTAATGGAATTTGGTTGGTGCAAGTTATTTTTATATTTAAATCCATTTTGTCTGCCTTATGGTGGTAGCCTTGGTGGATAGTTTCCAACGGGTCAGGAATATAGAAGTGCGGAGTGATAAGGGCGACACACAAGCGATAGCACGCCTTAACCTAGCCTCTAGGCGTAAGTCATTGAAATTACGCACAGTCTCGCCATCGATAGTTCGCCTCTATGAGATATTAACTGGTGACTCTTAAACATTTAATTTTATTGCATATAAAGGTATATTGTATACGCCTATACTTTTTTTTTAGATTCTGCACCAAGATACTCTTACGTAGAAAGACTGCAGAAGTTAAGTAATAAAGCTTTCAAGATAACTGAAGGACCTGAAATGGATATAGACATGTGTAAGATTATATCAGTGATGTTCGTAAGCAGACATTACTTACGTACGTTCGATATATTTTCGAATAATCTTTTCTCGTCAGAAGCTATGCACATCGCTCGGCGGCTTGGCCAGAAGTCCCACTTGTTGAATTACGTAAGGCTGACTGCAGCACCCTCACCTCTTGCCTCGCAGCCCCTAAGAGTGTCCGTCAGTCTTCATTGCGAAGACTTCTCTTAATAAGATCCATGCCCGGCTGCAAAGCCCAGGAAGTAAGGTCTCGTCTCTAACCACGAGTTGTCACAAGCTTTCTTCGCGAGATGCTTCCACCCAGAGGAGAAGATGTTGACTTGGTTATAAATGAACCTCAAGGGCGAATTTCCAGTGACTGTCGCTTCTTGGACTCTAGTGCCACGGCTGTAACGCTTCCGTCTGCTTGGAGTGTTCTCGAATGGAAAGTAAGAAGCTGTGTGGCACTGTAGAAGGATAAAATAACATTATTTGGCCAATTGTACTAGCAGCAGGTTTTGTGTGTGGGTGTAAATAATACACTCAAGGTCATGGTTTCCTGCTTACGCTGTTTTCGTGAATATTGTTTTTGAAATTATAAAATGGATGAGATATTCGCAGAACTGCCACAGAGGTAGGTTGAAAATAACATTGTTATTTTATAAACAGAATTTTTTTTCCAAAGAAAAAGTATTTATTAATTTGGTTAGAAACTGACTGTAAAATAATGATTTAAGTTAAGTAATTAGAGTTGTGTGAGAATTACGGTTAGTGTCGGGCAGGAAATTTTTTTTTTTTTACCTGGACAAGCTGTAGTTTTACTTAATATGCCCAGTAATATATTTTTACGTACAGCGATTTGTTTAGCTAAGAAAGCATTTATCATGCTCAATTATATGCGAATTTTGAGCTACATAAACGTAATTTTTGTGGTTATGTCTTTTCGTACTCTTTAATTTAATCCATTTCCAGGCAAATCTTTGTGTAACCATATATCTTTAGATTATATTAGCTGAACCCGGCAGATTTTGTCCCGTCAATGCTAGGCAAGGCAATATGCATCCAGTTACAGACTTTAACGTAATGGATATCGCGAAAATATTCTCCGTATTCAAATACCTATGTGTCCAGTTTTCACTGCGATCGGTTGAACTACATAGACGTTGATTAGCTGCAGCGCCATCTAGTGGTGAGTTGGCGAGTTACAGTAAAATGGATAACATAAAAAAACCTTCTCCATGGATAAATACATAACATATGCCAAATTTCATGGTGATCGGTCCAATGGTGTTGGAGTTTATCGTTCTCATTACATACATACATACATACATACATACATACATACATACATGTATGCATACATACATTCGTACATTCGTACATACATAGGTCTACGTGCAGACATGCACTCATTCATTCATACATACAAAAACATACATACATACATGCATGCATACATACAAGCATACATATATACAGACACACATACACATGTACACTCATACACACATACATACATATATCTATACCAACATTATTAGAAAGACATTAATGTTTCAGCGAAAACGTACGCAGCCTTGAACGGACTACCGTTGACCTAGGGAAGTTAGATACTAAAACAGTAACTATTTTTAAAATAAAATTTTACAAAGTAGTTCTTCAAAAGTTTAAATTTTAAATTCCCAACCTGATATAAATGTTCCACACAGGCAGACGATATAATAAACTTGTTTTTTTTAAACATTAACGATTAAAACAAACACACAAAACATGTTTGTTCGTAATTTTACACACCGAATTTTCGGTAGTATAAAGTACATACTTTATTTAGTCTTCAAAAACGTTCAGATACTTTTTGGATTATTTTCACAAGTTAACGACTTTAATCGGTGTTGATGTCAAGGGAATTCTTCTTGGTACAGCTAGGATACTTAGTCGTCTCTCGAAAAGAACCGTGCCGCACTTCCCAATACTGCAGATCTTCTTGAAACGCTACCATATTCACCTGTTCTTGCAGTTGGCTGACGTCAACAAAAGCTTCTGAGTTTATGCGTACGAACTAAGTATTTGATTTCGCAAGCGAATCGAACACGTCATTTGCAAACTTATCTTCTATGAACTTTCCAGAAAGGCACCCTGGAAAAGCAGGTGAATATACATTATTGTTTTTATTCACTCTACATTGACAACGAATCATTCATCGCTTTAAGTACCAATTTCTCGTAAAAAAATTTTTAAAACACAAAATGTAATAAATAACGGAAGTCGGTGAGGCAATGCAGTTTTATATTGGAAAGTTTTTTATTTACGCGGATTCTTTGACTTATATGGTAGCCTACTATAAATGTTTGTTACTTCTGAAGCTCTTACTTTTCACACGTTGATATATATATATATATATATATATATATATATATATATATATATATATATATATCATGGTATCTAAATTTGAAACAAAGTTAATTACGCGTACACCAATTCACATATTTCGATGATTTAAAAGTTTATTTCATAGATCTCGTCAGGCTCGAATAAAGGAAATCTCTCATGTATTTTCGACCATATATTAAAACGTAAACTGACTTCTTCTTAAATAAGCTCATGGTTCTAAACTTTCGGTGGGATCTGAATTACGTTACGCTTTTAAATTATATTCAAATATTAACGTTACAATATATAGGTAATACTCTCATAGACCTTTGCGGAGGGAACGTCGGGCGTTTTCGATGAATGTTTACAGTAAACGGTCAGCAGTCAATAATTTAAAAATAAAATAAACTTATTTCTGCGAAAGCCTGAAAAATATAGTTATCACGGTGAAGTATGCCACTGCTGTACTCGACATAATTCGCTGTAAAGGCGAGTGGAAACATAAGGTCACGCGGCTTAATAGTGCAAACAATTTCGATCCACTTTGGTTTTTATTTAAATCGGCACTGTTTCGCATTACATGCAACAATATTAAATAAATTCTGAAAGGTGTATTAGAATTATTTTTTGATATGCTTTACAAACATTGAACATTTTTGTGTTATTAAAATGTACTAATTTATTGCTTATCTCCAAATGCGTGCCTATCTGTGCTTGTTTTAAGAGTACATCCATATAAAAATATACTTCTGAATTAATATAACTTATTAAAACTAAATATTTGGCACAGCTTGTATATGAATTTAATCGTTACACTTACCAATAAATAAGTTAATTACTTTTATTTTGTCGCGCTGCTAAAAGAAAATTCCATAAGCGAGACTAAATTTAACAATACACTTCAGATTACAGCGGATTGATTGGAATATACTCAGGTATGAGTATGATACTTTCGAAGACGCGTAATACCATTTAAATACGTGTAAATGTCAGAGGTATGACAGATTTGAAAATTTATCACTTTCGAAGTAAATCAAGTCATAAACTCAGATTCTGTATCAAACAAGTGTATCTAGTTTTTGTGGTAAATTGTAGGCGGTACGTGTTAATATGAGCACAATTAAAGACCGTCGTGTTTAGGACAATAATTAAAAATATTTGTGATCTTTGAACGATTCTTGCAATTGGTTGGTTTTATGTATAGAACCGATATCATGGACATACGTCATGGCAATGGCGTATGTCCATGATATCGGTTCTATACATAATTAAAAATATTTATTGTTAGCTCAGAAATAAACTTTTGACTATGGTACAGTATATGCACTTTATGAGTTATTTAAGGTGGTTCGTTCATATTACAGTATGGCAGGAAACAATTATTTATCTGGAAAAGAAAAAATTACAAAGAGTTTAAATAATGCTCATATTACCCCGAACCACGTGTAGTTACTTGTAACTCCACACACATTTTATTAAGTGACCAGTATTCTTGCCTGTATTCTGCGCGGTTTGAATGCCACAGCAACTGGGACGGAAATTCCATTAAGTGTAAATAGTCACTTTATTTCAGTAAAATAAAATGTATGTATCACAACTGACAGTAAGAAACTTAGAAACTGATTTTAATTCATTTTAGTTACATTTATTCGAAAGCAGAGCTTGCGTCTCGTATTTACTCGTAGTCTATTATTTTTCACGAACAAATAATGCCGAGATATGATGATATAAAGTTGTAAACGAAATGCTCATGCGAGTTTATGTTTCTTGATTTGAACTGTAACGGTTGGAGGATCCTTTCTAAATTAGTTTTAATTTAATTATCTCATTATCTTAAGAAGGTTGATGGTTGTTAAAAAATTCTTGTCAATTATGTTGCATACTACCATTTTTGAAGTACTAATAAACGTCTGGAGGAGTGTCTGATTAAACCTGCTTTGGAAAAAAAATTTACAAACACTGATATCTCGTTTCTGAACAGCACTGAATTTTTCCTCTACCTCATTAGCGTGGAATACCTAATGATCAATTTGTTCCTGTATATCTTCCTTCCCCTTAGCTTGCGATAACGATTTGCGAAGGTCGAAGTAAGATAGCACAGATAACAAAAAGTACGCACAGAAGAAAATCATCACGAAATACGTACTCCTGAGAGAAAAATTACGCTGAAAATACTTTGAACTTATCTTGCTTTACAGCCTCACTTCGAAATTAAATATAACATAAAATGTATCGTTATTTGACTTAAATGGGGCATTCGCCTGAAATATTTTAATTTTTGCGAGGGTCTGTACATGATTTGATACTGCACTTAGCCCGGGCCACCAATTTTTTGAGCATGTACGTAGGGGTAAATTGAGTTCACTCAACACCTAGCATTGTTTGAATATTGCAGATTTAATGGAAAATTCGCACTACTGTTGAGTAATTTAAAGTGACAGTAGACGAATGTGAGAAATAGCAGGCTAAGTACAATCTCCGACGACAGATAGTCACCATCTTGAATTTTTGTATTTTGTGTACTAACTACATAATAGAATGCAAAAAAAAATTGGGAACTTTAAACATAATAAAGCTTTGTTTGCCGTTGCTATTGTTACAGATTGGATTGCAATTAAAAAAAATCACGTTCTTACTGCAGTTAGATCTGTACAATAGTAACAGAAAGTAAAGATTTATGGTGTCTGAAATTCTATCAATATATATTCTATTCTGCTGTTAAGTTAAAGTTGCATGAATTTAGCCAGAAGAGAAGTTTTGACACAAAATACAAAAATTCAAGATGGTGACTATCACTAGAGCGAGTGATTTTTGGTTGAAAAGAATTCTGCAACAATTTGTTTCAATAACTTTCGTGAGCATCTGTTTCTCTGATTCACGGTCGGAGATTGGATGTTTTTAACTTTCGGCGTCTCGGGGTCCTACCAGCAAATCACAGACGTGTGGTGTCGCGGAAACATTGTTCTGATTGATCTTTGAAAGAACTGTGTAATGGGAGTGCATGACTGGATTTATTTGCTTGGACATACTCCATTGCTGAATAAATGGCTGTCAAAAGAAAACTAAAAATAAGACAAGAAAACATCAATAAGCACAGTATGCTTTAGTCATCAGGATATATACAAAACATGAAATTCCAAAACTGGAATCGGGTCAGATAATACAAGGAACAAAAAAAAAAAAAACCTAAGTTGACATGCGACACAACAATGAGACGCAGTAGATAACAGAAACTAACAGAAATACAGCAAACGACACAACAATGAGACGAAACAAAACACAAGATATATCACTAGATTCAGTTTCTTGGACGTACTCTATTGCAAAATTGAATGACTAAACAAATAAAAGAAAACCATAAAATAAGCAGAGTATGCTTAGTCAGCAAGATACATACACAACATGAAATTCCAGGTTGGAATCGGGTCAAATAAAAACATGGAACAAACAGATAATGAATGAAATTAATAACAAATAAAATAAAAAACCAAATAACATGCGACACATCGATGAGACGAAACAACAAACAGTAGATATCAGACACGAACAGAAAAATAACAAAAGAACACAACAAGTAGACGAGACAAAACGCAACAGATATCAGACATATACAGACAAGACAAACGACACAATGAAGAGACGAAACAAAACACAGTAGTTTTCCAGACAGACAGTGTTACGACGTTTCGGGAACTGAAATCTGTTCCCGTCGTCAGGTACACACACAGGGTTCAGGAACACGAGTGCGACTGATGAGGAGACTGGAAAAACCATGGGTATATATAGGGTCGGACCACTTATCCTGCTCAGCCAATGGGAGACGAGCTGTCTCCTGATTAGTCGCGCAGCATAGATTGACTCTGATTGGTTGTGATGGGTTGAGTGTGAGTTTTTGTTTTGTGATGTAAAGTAATTTCTCTCTTAATCAATGGGATCCACATATTTTTTAATTCAATACTCTGTTGACTGAAAATATTGCTATTGCTAATAATAAAGGCTGATTCTTTGATTTTTCTTTTAATTTTGACAGTTTCCTGTGTAAGTGGTTTCGAGTCTTCCCAAAGAATTTCGTGGCTATTTTCCCATGCATGTTCGGCCAATCTAGATTTTTGGGTTTCGCCTTTCTTGCAATTGTTTTTATGTTCTTTGACGTGTGTTGAAAGAGCTCTGCCAGTTTCTCCAATATACATATGACCACATTCGCAGGGTATCTGATATACACAGTTGTGAGTTTGTAGTTTTTTAGTGGCTGGTTTTACCCTGGTGACCATACTTTTGATAGTGGATTCGGATCGGAACGCTGTTTGAAGTACGTATTTGTTTCCCAGACGTCTTATTTTTTTCCGAAAGGCCTCTAACATACGGAATAACTAGGGTTCCTGCTGGTTTTTCGGTTTCTGTGGGCTTAAGTATTCTGTTAGGTTTCATGTTCTGTTTGATGGTGTTTGCCGGGTAACCACTGGCTGTGAGTTCTTTTTTTATTTGGTTGTGTTCTATCAGTACAGATTTCTTGTTGGAACAAATAATCTCAGCTCGGTTAGCTAGTGTACGAATTATGCCAGTTTTTGTGCTTTTTGGGTGGTTGGAAGCAAAATGTAGGTATTGGCCTGTATGTGTAGGTTTCCTGTATACTTTAGTTTCCAGACTGCTGTTTTCCCTGCTAACTAGTATGTCAAAGAAAGGAATGCTGCCATTGGTTTCTGCTTCATATGTAAACTTTATTGATGGCCTCAATGAGTTTAGGAAGTTCACAAATTCCTCCAGAGTTTCAGGTCCATGTTGCCAGATAGTGAAAGTGTCGTCTACGTAACGAAGCCAGATTTTAGGAGGGGTATTGCTTTCGCTAAGTACTTCCTGCTCAAAATTCTCCATGAATATGTTCGCCATGAATGGTGAAAGTGAAGAGCCCATTGCCATGCCGTCTGTTTGTTTGTAGAAACTGTCATTAAACTGGAAATATGTCGTGGTGACACAATTCCATGATGGATGGA
>PNEQ01106561.1:100391-109923 GCA_003012365.1 Medauroidea extradentata
TTTTTGGTGAAAAGAATTGTTCTCCTACTTGTTTCAGTGCATTATGTGCACATCTGTAGTTCTTCTTCATTGTTATTAAAAGCGTGTCCTAGGGCAGAGTTGTCACTCATTTGACTGTACCAATGAGAATAAAGTTACTGCGACATAATAGTCTGTGATTTGTGGGTAGAAGCCTTAGATGCTAAGAGTTAAGGGCGTTGGATCCGTAAAATTTCATTATTTTATATTTGTGCCGAACACTGTTCAACTTTTGCACATCAATTAACACGTCATTTCCCAAAATAAAAAAAAAATTAGGCCCCATAGTTTTTGCATAATCACTCATTAAAGTCACAAAATGGCCATTGCGGTGTAGCGAAAATAAAAAAAAAAATAATTAAGTAATAAATTCAAGATTACAGTAACTGAAGTCAGTGTATCAATGCATTTTAAGACATGGTTGACAAAAGTTAGTTTTTAAAATTTTAGTAGTACCCAAAAGTCAAAGTTGTGCAAAAATTTACTCATTTTCATAATTTTTTTTAAAATACAGTGTTTACAAAAGTGTCATTAAGAATTAATAAGAATTATCTTGTTTCTACAAGTTAATTATTATTTATTATTTTGGTTACACCGCAACTGCCATTTTGCGACTTTGATAGATGATTATGCTAAAACTATGGGACCTATTTATTTTATTTGGGGAAATGACATGTTATCTTATGTGTAAAAGTTGAACAGTATTTGGCACAAATATAACATTTTGAATTTTTACGGGTCCAACGTCCTTAAGGCGGCGTGGTGCATAAACCGGTGCTAACTGCATTTGTTTGGAATTGTAGGTTACTCAAAACCAGTACTCAAAAAAATTAGAAAACAGCAATCATAGCAATATTTTGTGCCAATTTCCTGAGCAAGAATTTTTCCCAAGTGATGTATTTCTGGGGCTCAATTACTGACGCCAAAATTTCGAACACTTAATTGCGGTGGAAAAAATGACGCTCTAGAAAAATTTCATTCTTGGGAAATGTTTGCTGTAAAGGTGGTAAATAACATTATCTAGGATTGCTGTTTCATGTTCTATTTCCTAAAACATGTAAGGTTCAATTAACGCTTTAAGCTATTATTTATCTTCCATGCCATCTTAATGACATCTAATGACTGACCGTGATTTTTCACTTTCGTAAGTAAAATAAAATTCATAAAGTCTACCTGGTACGTAGTTACTAATAAACAGTTGTGGGAAGTAAGTATGATACACATTATTTAGTTTAATAATTAATTATTGAAATATTTATATTTTTTTTGTTGTTACCACAAAACTCTTTGTTAGTATTTAAAAAAAAAATAATTAACGGTAATCAAAACTGTGTATAAAATCTGAGTATTTAAAAACAACATTCCCCAGAAACAAAACTAATAGAAAATGCAGAAAAATAACAGAAACGTAACACATTTTCATGTGCAGGGATGAAAATTTTAGTTGCATAATTCTTTTCGTAAACTTTATTATGAAACCCTCAAAACGTAAAATCGCAGAATCTCTGGACAATTGCACTAGAAGTTACTAAATTCTGAAAGATGTTTGTTCTACACTGGAAACTAGTCTCTACGGCAGACGAATGAATGCCTTGGGCTTGTTGCGTAAAATTACAAGCGAGAGTGAACGTCGCTTTTACGACAGCCTTGCTCTGCGCTGCCAGTCCATGACAAATATTTTTATGTTGAGTTGTGGATCTACATGTAAGGGTTCAACTCTACTCTTCGCACATCTCTAAATTCCTCACATTTTCCTAGAAGGAATGCTATTAATCTATTATCACATAAATGTCCAAGTCTGTTATATATATGCGCTCGCATACACGCCTTGCATGCTAATTCAGAAGTAATAATCCGTGACCCAGTACTATATGACTCCGTGGAATAAGAAAGTTGTTTGTTGTCATGATGCGTGGCTGCGAGAATTCTCGTTTTGCTAAAGGAATTTTGAGAAAAACGCTGTCTTCATGACTGATATCTAGTTCATAAAAACCTACTATCACAATTTTTGCATCTAAAATTGGTTAAAATATCTATATTTATTGCACAGTTTTAAATTATTTTGCATTTATATACGAATTATAATATTTATTTGGCAATAAAACATCGAAACTTTCGGTTATTAAAACCATTACTGCGTGTATAGTAAAATTTCGATATGGTTTCAACTTGGAATACGAATTATAATGTTACTGTAAACATTGGTGTGACTCGGTTCAGTCGTTAGACTAGAGTGTAGAATCCGTATTGAAACGTTTGCTTTAAACACCCATTGGACTGAACTGAACGAAGATGACGCGACCACCATATTGAACCGTTTCTTTGGTTATGTAAGATATTAGAATCGTCCTGGGCTAGCTAAATATATATGTTCCATTTTATAACAGTAATTTGAATTGCAAAATAAATCAAAATAAATATTTTGACGATTAAATTATATCAAAACATATAACAAAGTTTTGCCTCTTGGACTTTCGAAAGTCATTTGTTTTGTAATTCAAAGTTTCGCAAAAACGTGTCTCAATACAACGTTCAGCCGGGTTCACTCCATGGTTAGCCTGGATCAAAAATTTTACTGCGAGCGCATTTTAATCCACTTTCACTTTAGGTTCATCGCATGAATCCAGTACAACTTCAGTCCAGTCGGAAATATTACTATAAACGTGCTACATATTTAAATATGGTCAATTGCATGAATTTACAATGGTGTAACGAACATAAATTACAACGGGATATCTGCACACATTTAACAACTGTAAAAAGGCGTCGAATTATGACATTAGCTTAACTGTGAACCATTTTACGTGTATACAATAAAGAAATAATAATCCAGTAATTCGCGCAAACAATTTCAGTAATCTTATTTCGAAAAAAAATAAAAATTCTTAAATGTGTTCGAGTGGCAAGAAAAAACTACTACGTACGTGATGACGTGTTGATTTCAATATGATATCAAACTGGATGGTGTACTAAAATAGCAGGTTAGAGGCATTTTAAATCTCTATACCTCGCATATGCTAAATGTAAATATACATTTCATTTCATTTCCTGGAAATAAACAGATTATGTACTGTACATACTCCATTAAAAGATTTTCAATATTTTAGCCGCTGTTCATAATAAACAAGAGAACTATTTGCCAACCCTACCACCCACCAACTTCCGTATAACAGACGCGTTTAACTCACTTTTAAAGTAATTATTACGAACAATTATTCTCGCGGACGCGTTACAATAAAAAATAAATTTATTTATTTATCTCACCGTATTGCTTTTTCATTTGCTTCCATAGTTGTAGGGTAGTAACGGAAGTATTCCTAGTAATTTTTTCAAAGGTTCGTTTATGGAAGTATCAACTTACCGTACGGCGGATATATCTAAAAACGAGCACGAAAACGCAGAGATTATTTCAGTATATCATCTTATAAATAACGCATATTTCCGAGTATTGGGTTGGTTAACTTTTGAAAATTTATAGAACTAATTAAAATGTTAGTAAGTTATAAATAATTTAAATTGGGTTTTATAGTTTGTAAAAAGAGACAAGTAATAACGTAAAAAATTTGAGTGAGTGACTTTGGTCAGCGCTTAACATCGTGGTCTTCAGCTTCGGTAAGGGGGTGGCATGAGATGAGTATGGAGCGGCGCCGGAATGAAGGGGCGGAGGAAACGGGAGATCTCCGAGAAAACCCGCCGACCAACGGCATCGTCCGGCACGATTCCCACATGCGATAATCCGGGGACCGACCCCGCCGGGAATCGAACCCGGATCGCCTTGGTGGGAGGCGAGAGGTCTGACCTCTCGGCTACCGCGGCCCCGACTTGTAAAACAGTTGAATGTTTATTTAAATTTCGACGTTCAGGTTGAACGGAACACTTTAATTTCTGAGACAAAAATCAAACTGTCCAGTTGTAACATAAGCGAATGAATTCGAGCGATAATGGAAGATACTGCTCCTCGCGTCTGGCAATAGAACCGCGTAGTGGACTAATTTATAAACGTTGCCGAAAAAGGAATGCTCAAACACCGGGAATTCAGTCCGAAAATACCACTTTACAGCTCAACGGTCGTGCTTCCTCGTCTTGAAATTTCCCCAACCCAATTACTGCCTTCGTCGAATCTCCAAATTTATCCTCCGCCCGGGTTAGTGGGTACAGCCTCAATTGATTCGTACAAAATTCGCTAACATTATAAACCCGAAATAACGGAGATCGCTTCAAACCTTTGAGATTTTATTTTCTATAGAGCAGTGAACGCGATTTTACTGGAAAAATCTGAAAGCGAATGAATTTTTGAAATTCGCAAGATTTAATTGAGATCGTACCTTATTCCCGTATTAGAGAAACTATTCAGTTTGTGCTCGTTCACTACACTTATTTCACAGTGTGAAATGATTTAAGTCGACATGTACGTTACAAAACTATGTATTTAAAAAATGTTTAGTTGTTTCAAGTTGGCACTTTGGTGCAAGCGAGCAGGGGAGGTGTCTGCATCAGAAGGCGGACGTGCACGACTTGTGAATGAGTGTTAGGGTTGTCGAGGTTCACAAGTAAGTGGATGGGGAAAGCAGGAACTTGGAAAAATCTGTCTTCGGCCACGATTACGAATAATCCCAAGTTTATATTTGTGGTACCGTACGGTATTACCCTGGGTTTTGTCGCACCAAAACGGTGAGCGTCAGCTGTGTCGAAGAACTTGAGGTGGGTTCACAATTGATAACATAACAAGCACCAGAACTAATCTCTATGTATGCTTACCTACCGATTCACAACACCAAAAAAGTGGTCGTGTACATAGAGATGCTGACATAAGAAAGCGTAACATTCCATTTCTTGTGCGTATACGTACGACAGCAACCAATCACAGCAAAGAATTTTTCGAGTGTCCGCCATTTTGGTTTAACCTCCAAAAGTACACAAGACCAAAACAAAGCTAGAATAAGACATTTTAATGTTAAAAACTATGCTCCTTGTAAATAATGATTTGCACTGTTCAGTTTATAGGAATTTTGTTTGTATATATCCCATTATCTCCAAATACGGTTTCAATTCAAATATATTTCAACGGCCTTCGGTTGATTTTTATACAGCAAGGAATATTTGGAATATTTAAGATTCATCAAGAAAATGTCATTGGCTACACAGAACGGTAAGAATACAACAATTGTGAACTAATTTGGCACAAGATCATACATAGTGTTCACTGTGTATGTATGTACGTATGTATGTATGTATGTATGTATGTATGTATGTATGTATGTTTGTATGTATGTATGTATGTATGTATGTATGTATGTATGTATGTATGTATGTTTGTATGTATGTATATGTATATGTATATGTATATATATATATATATATATATATATATGTGTTTGTGTGTATACATATATGTTCTGTGCTTATGTTTTTTAATTGTGAACTAACCGTTAGGTATGGGGTCTTGCCAGTTAACTCATTGCTTTACTTTAAAGATCTGCAATGGTGAGTCTTCCGAGCCCCTAAAATATTCAGCGTCTCATCTTGGCGATAGCGTCACGTCCTTTGAGTTCAAGAAGGATTAGTGTTAATGACTCCCTGAGTCACAATTGCACTTATAACTTAAAATCATTTATAAGAAATATTCTGTAATATCCAGGAGGCTAAATTGTATTGATTATCGTCGAAACGTATTCAGTATCATCGTACTAGTTGATCTACGACATCCTGGAATGTTATTGCACTGACTTGTTTGACGTATTTGTTATGATTGTACGAGCTCATTTACAATCGTATTACATTATCAGAAGGAAACTTGTAACGTTTGCTATACGAGTCATGTCCTCTTTAGTATGGCCAGCTGTCGCCAGCAATGTTTAAATTTTTTACAATGGAAAACACACGATCTTGGCATGGGTGGGGCAGTTTCGTGCTATCACTGGAAACAGTGGTTACAATATTTACATAAAATATTAGTTACGTGCTTGTTTCTTCAACAATTTAAAAACAGTGTATTCATTACTTCGTTATGGTCTTGGCTGTGTATGCTGTTTACTTTTTATTTTTTTTCCCCGCGCCATATGGCGACTTTCGTCTGCTAACCGCCACTTACTCTTGAGCTGTTAAACGAGAGGCCGTCAGTAGAAAATTCGAACACGTGTAAATTTCGAATATCTTAAACTTGAAATCCTGACTGACCTACCCAACATTATGAGTTCATGAAAACGCTTTGTGATTTACTTCGGTAGGTAGATAAGGTAGTTCAGTGAAATGGAGCTAGTGAATAGGAAATGAAGTAACCACGGAATTATTTCTGTAAACCGCGGAAAACCGGAGCAAGGATAGGGGTGAACCATGAATCGAACACGGGTCTTCTCACATGCGAGTCAGGTGTTTCGCCGTTGTGCCACCTCGCTTCGGAGTTATAGGTAGAAACCCATGTTTTTCGCGAAATTTATTTTGCCCGACATTGTTTCGGTGCCTTACGTGCACATCTGCAGTTCTGCCTCGTGGTCAGTGATAGTTAGAGATGATGGCATATCGCGAAAATGTTTTGTGCCAAGATAGCCTTGAAAACACTGACACAACGTAGCTGTCTGCAGACATCAAATATTACAATATCGGGATTCTTATTGGCTCAGTCAAATAGGGCAACAGCTCCACGTGGAAGCTAAAGCCAGTAATCTTCTGGTAAGCTGGACGTGTATTGAAATCCATCAAACAGTCAACTTTTCCCGCGATAAACCATCATCTCTAGTGATAGTATATTTTAACTCTCACAAGCGTTAGGATTCTACCGGAAAATCACAGCCGTGTAGTCTTGCAGGAATGTTATTGTAATTGGCTCAATCAATACGGCTCTTTACACAGACACACTGTCAACCACGAAGCAGAATTGCTTATGTGAACGTAAGGTACTGAAAGAAACTGGGGCAAAATTATTTTCTTGATAAACAAGGGCCCCTAGTTAATGGGCAGTTCAGGATAAAGTGCGCAATTTTTAAATATTTGTTATTTTTTCTTTAAGATAGTTGATACTTTCTTGCTGTTCTTAAATATTATACAAATCATCCTCTGTAACAAGCGAAGTGTTAAGGTTGTCCCATATTCTATTGGTAGAGACATGCAAAATTCGCGTTATCATTTGGTAGCAGACTAAACTTCACTTCCCTATACATAACAGAGCATAATCTGCGATTCAATTGGCGACGAATTTTGTACGTTGACATTTACGTGTGTTACGTCTTTACAGAGATGGGCCTCTCTACCGTGTAAACATTCTCCGCGGCAAGTCACGACAATATCGGCCAGCGGGAGACGTCGAACAGGCCTATAGTCACTTGGCGTCTAGTCAGCTGTCTGTAAATAATGCGAATTTTGCGTGTCTCTATCTATTGGAATTTGTCTAAGGTTACGATGGGAAACAATTTTACCTCGATTTTATTTATTTGCTGTCTTGTCTCTGTCTGTTTGTCTGACCGGTACAAATTTTGTTCCCGATGATCTAGAGACTCGAAACTTTAAACATAGCTCAGAATTGGATGATAATAAAATATAAGAAGGAAAAATTGTGAAATAATTATTTAAATAAACAAATTATATACCACGTTATACTAACTTCCCGATGAGTTAACTACAAGAAATTTTAAATACAGCTCAGAACTGGATGACAATGCAATATTAACTCACTTTCTTGTCTGTCTGATTGTTTGTCTGCCTGATCGATTATTTTTTTTTAATTGAGTGCCAAATTTCACATACAAGACTAAAAACAGAAAGTAATTGGGAACTTAACATTCAAAAGGGGCTAAGTACCACTTTGGACAAAAATGAGTTAGGTACATAGAAAGGTGCCAAAACATTAGGTCGAAGACATACGTAAAGAGCTATCTCCTAGTGATATTCATGTGCGCCGTAAATCAGCACAGTTACATGGTTGGAGTAACATCAACACATTCTACTTCATTGAAAAAATATATATTGATGTTAATAAGTGTTTTGTATTAACTGCTGTTCCATTGCTCCTCTTTACTACTTTCCTATTGTAAAAATCTGTAAACACGTTTGGATAGTTCCTTATATACTGTTTTCGTCATTATCTCGAAACTTGCCTTTTGGCACTTAGCCCCTTATAAATGTTAAGTCCTCAAGTACTAAATTAACAAAAATGTATTTCGATAAACTTTGTATTTTAAAACAGACTAAAAATTAGAAGTTAATTTCATAAATCATGGTGGCCAAATAACACATGATTTTTGCATGAATAGTTCAGTTAAGTCACGAAGAATTTTATTGCACTGAAGAATTAAAAGTTGCGAGAGTTTCCTCAAAGACAACCACTCTCTAGATTCTTTAGTATTGTATATTGCATACACCCCACGTTTTAAGTATTTAAAGAATTTTCACTGGAAGAATTATTTCATACTTTTCAGTCATGTTTATAAACGTATTATACTAAAATACTTTTTTACTGAATTTATATTTTATAATGTTAGGCGAGAAGGTCACCAAAAGAAATTACTTTACCGCGAACCAACTAAGCGTAGCATTACACAAGAGCTGCAGGAATCCAGGCGATACCTTTGACTTTGTCGTTTATCGTTCTAAACGATTTGCTATCGAATCATCTCTCTTGTTGATCCAAACCCGTGCGTGTTCGCTTTTTGGTGGGCGTGTCGCACAAGAAATGGATTTATTGCCTCACCTGCATAACCGCACGCAATCGCTGCTCAGCACAAGGCCAGCTCGGCGACTGGGAACCGGGCGTGGTTTGCGACCACACAACACGTCTGCCTTACAAATGGCCCTTGTCAATTTCACGCGCCAATGCCTACCTTGTTTATTGGCATCGCGCGACCGACAACCATTATGCAGTCACACGTACAGTTACGACCATATATTACGTACAAATAGAAGCCCATGAATTTTGTTAATGGCCGAAAAATGGCAAATAAAACGTTTATCTCAAAAGGGTGGCTGTAAATGTAAAATGTCCAGGGGAGAGTAAAAATACGAACCGTTATTGATTTTAGACCGCTTACATTTGACAACAGGAATTAATACCAAAAGACAATACACACTAACATCTACAACATAAAATTAAACGTCCTCCTCGGCGTTTGGACAGAATATTATATTGCGCTTAAGGTTTGCAAACGGCTATTCTTTACATATTAGTATTAAAGAGCGCCAAATGTTAGTAGGCATCGTGCTAACAGTTTATGTAACGAAATTTAGTAAGCTAGAATCACTGTACTGTACATAAATCCATTGCCTATTTTCAGACTGCGGAAAAATACGAATGTTCAGTTCTCAATCCCTAGGTCAATGGTTATCTAAGGAATACAAAATTCATCATCGATAACGCAAAAAAAAAAAAATTATAATGTAATGCAGGAGACAAAATTCATGATTTAATTGTTACAATTAGAGCCCGGAAATTTTCGTGGATTCAACGACCTACATGTTAGAATGCACTATCCTGTGCATACTCGAGCCCCGACCATTTGTCCACTAGCTGCTACTCAGCGGAACA
>PNEQ01106561.1:110023-189468 GCA_003012365.1 Medauroidea extradentata
AGGTTTCCTATTGGCCTGGCTGCCGACTAGCAGAGCAGCTGCCTCACGCTGATTGGCAGTAGGTGTTTCCGCCATGTTGCTGGCCAGGGAAGCCATTTTGCTGGCGTGTGTGACTGAGTTCGCCTTCCTGCCGACTATTTCACTTCTGTATTCCTAAATATTCTGTGACAGCGTAGAATGAACGAATAGACGGGACTTGAGTAAGCATAGTACAATGGATTCTAGCCTGCAGGTCATTGAATTCGCGAAATTTTCCGGGCCCTAGTTATAAGCGTAAAATTAGAAAACGAAAGAGAAAAACAAAACAATTTAATGTATTTTTAATGTACTTTGAACACGTATTGTCACCAGATAATAAAATCTGCTTTCATAATTTCTGCTTAAAATGTTGATGTGGTTGTAAACATTGTGTAATGAACAGAAACTATATTTAATTTACGCACCTACAGTTATTATTAGCAAAATATTTTTAACACATTTAAAATAAATAGAACATGTATTAAGACTGCACAGTTAATTCCCTCTCTGTATGTTTGTATAACGTTTATGACTTTTTAAGCTTATTCTCTAGGAGTAAACGTTAACTGAGACGCATTAATTTCTGTTGTACATTTTCTTCCTCATTGGACGTCAGGAAAAACCTTTCGTAATTCATTTTATAGCGCTAATATTAAAAAAGTAAAGTTTTATTTCTCGAAATGGTGAGACCATGTACTTTACTAATGGGGAACAACCCTTCCCATTCTATAAGCGGCTTATGTTTCTTGGCCCTTTTTTGTTTAGATGTGAGAAGCAATCTATTTTTACAGACATTCTCCATCGGGTAAGGATATCGGATATTGGCAGAGCGAAGGAAATTTTTTACAAGTAATTCTTTGCCCTTTTTTTCTTAAACCTGGAACCATTAGCGTAGAGTATTTCTACGCCTGGTGTGGGAATATCGTTTCCCCAAGGGCTGCTGATAGCGAATATTTAGACTTGTAAAATTGTGTTTAATGTTGCCTGTACTTAACCACACTTATTTAGGTATCTCGGGAAAATTTGACTCTTTACAACGCTTCAATGAAACATAGTCATATATGGTGTTCTTCCTCCGTTACAGGCAGGGACCCCTATTTTTGCTGGAAAGAGTTATACTTTAGTTTGATTCAGTGCCTTATGTGCACATCTGCAGTTCTGTTTCATTAAGAGTGATTGACTGTTTTTAACTGTTACGTGTCGTGTCACTAATCATGCTGCATTTTTCTTAATTTATCCCTGACTCCAAGTTCGGCATTATTTATTTGAAAATGTTTTACTATAGGCTTAGCTAGTTACATTATCTTTCATTACGCACATTGCATTCGAAGTACTATATCTAGAGACACTGGAAAATCGCGAAAATGTTTAAGATAGTCTCCAATAAACTGTAGTATATTAAACGCGTGAACAGTTTTGGGACAAATCACACACGCTGTGTGTCCAAGCTGTTCAGTTCTAACTGGGCCTGTGGAGAGAAAAAATGCTTCAACTAAACCGTTGCCAATGTCGATACGAAACATTCAGTGTTATACACATCATGTTGGAGCCTAGCAAACAGTAAACTTTTCCCGCGATTTTCCAGTGTCTCTAAGTATATCGTAATTGAGGAGTTGGCTGGAATAAAGACTTGAGTAACCTAAGGCCTTTCTTCCATCAAACAGTTTATCGTGTTCCATTACATCCATAAAAGACATACACCAATTTTTGAACCGATATCTCAATTATTCATCAAGTTATAAATTTTTGTCATGATCTGTGCCGATACTACTGTGCTATAAATAATTGCTATTTCACCTTTAAATGTGATTATAGTAAATATTATTCATTTATGTAATGTTAGTAGCTACAGTTTTTTTTTGCATTAAGAGAAAATCACACGAGAGAGACGTGAAATAAATAAAAAACGAATTTCTCCAAAACATTACACCTTCCATTATATCATAACGCAATTTTCTCACCGAGGCCTTTATTCCAGCCAACACTTCAGTTATAAAATAATTAAGCTAATTCAGAATTTTAGGCAATAATTATCTCTTACAATGTCATTTAGACTAAATCACTCATATTACCAATTAAATTCACTAATACGCACCTAAGTATAAAATGTAATGTTCATATTAAGAGACATTGTCGATAATTCATCGTACTCTTCATTTATTAAAATAAAAAAGGTTAATTCGACAAAACAGTCTCTTAACGTTTTACGGCAGATCGGAAACGTGTGATACCACAGTAACCTTGCTCTGATTGGTACAGTCAAATGAGAAACGTCTTTACACAATGACAATATAATATTAACAACAGCGAAATAAAACTGCAGACGTGCATGTATGGAATAGAAACAGGTAAGTGCAGAAATAATTTCGCGAAAATCATCGGTAGAGATCGTATTCTTAAGTTCGGATAACTTTTGTAACTGCCCCTTGACCCATTTGACACGCAATTGAAAACGCTAAGCCAATAATTATAGATACAGAGGATGATTTTTCGTGGGAAAATTTAACTGTTTGCTGGGTTTCAACTCACGTTCAGTTTACCAGAAAATGACAGGCTTTCGCTTTTATGTAGAGCTGTTACCCTATTTGACTGAGCCTATAAGAATCTGGCTGTTGTAATATTTGATGACTATTATTGGTTTGCAGACTGCTACGTTGGGTCATACGTACATCACCGAATCATATGAGTTGTAATTAACTGCAGCGTTTCCAAGGGTATGTTGCCACAAAACACTTCCGCAACTAAATGCAATCCCAAACACGTGACATAAATGTGTCACCGAGGAACCAATGAGAAGTTGCAAGGCCACATTCAGTAAAAGGCCGCGGCCTTAGATCTGGCAACCCTGCTCACGACGGTCATTTTAACACTTTTAACTCACCAAGGGCAATGGCTGTACCTAATTCGTTATTTAGCCCTACGTACCGGCGAATCAGGGGAAGCCACCATCGTTGGCGAGACAAAAGGAGTGTTATAATTACAGCCAGTGATTTTTGGTGAATATAATTTTGCAACAACTTGTTTCAATGCCTTACGTGTACACCTGCAACTCTGGTTCGTGGTTATTGGCAGAATATAATAGGGCAGAGGCGTGGCTCATTTGACTGCACCAACCAGAATAATGTTTCCGCGACACCACACGTCCGTGATTTGCGGGCAGGACACCCGAGAAGCCGAAAGTTAACAACTTCCAATCACCGACCGTGAATCAGAGAAACAGATGTTCACGAAATCTATTGAAACACATTGTTGCAGAATTATTTTCACCAAAAATCACTGGCTCTAGTTATGTCCTTTTTTGGCAGGGTTGCCAGGTCTAAGGCCGCGGCCTTCTACTAAAGATCGCTACGATAGTTTTTTGCTTGAGCAAAAGAGGTTCGAAATAAAGTGAGCACTTTATACATACACCCTAGACATTTTTTAAAAAATATAAACAAGTTTGAGATCATGGTTTATCGCGGGAAAACTTGACTGTTTGCTGGGTTTCAACGCACGTTCAGCATGCCAGGAGATTACTGGCTTTCGCTTGTACGTGGAGCTGTTACCCTATTTGACTGAGCCAATAATAATCCCGCTATTGTAATATTTGATGGCTGCTATTGGTCCGCAGAGAGATACGTTGTTTCAGACTACGACACCCAAACATACTGGCTCCAAGAAACTACAGCGTTCTCGAGGGTATGTTGGCACAAAACATTTTCGCAATATACCATCATCTCTCATCATATACTCAAAAGTTAACGTCTAAGGTCGCAATAAATACTATTTTTTAAAAAATTTTACTAGAGAAGATGGTCTTCGAAATGCTCACTTTGTCACGAACCATCTACTGTGATAGGGTCAAGCATTCTAGACAACGAGAGAGGTTCGGGCTGCAATAAGGCTAGAGTTGGTAAACTGTGGAATATAGCAACTCACCTCACCCCCCTTCTTAGTGCCTTAATAATGAGGACAAGCACGCCGACATAACTATTTGATACCCAGTAAATCAGGTCTGTCGTAAGCCAGTACTCGTCCTATCAATAGCAGTCCAGCTTTCCTACGTGGCTCGGGGGTCGAGTCCCGGCGGAGGCGTGCTCGTCCGTCAATGTCGTCTACTTCAGCAGTCCAGCTTCGGCAAGGTCATCAGATCTGATTAGGTGGTAACAATCCTCAACTTAAGAAATATATCAATAATCAATAATATTGCGCTCCCTTCCTAAATTAATATAATACATTGATACCACTATATTATTCCGAGTACCTGCCGTTGTATTACAGTAAATACCCTTTTTATCCATAACTACATCAATTATTTGTCCCTAAATAGATCCCTAAATAACGTCACTTAATGAACTTTATAACACTATCCACAAATATTCTTGAGTTAGGTGAACTCACTATTTTTTCTCTGTGTGTATTCATGGTTATATTCGTGTCGATATCAGCCTGGGCCAATGATGACTCCGGCGCGTCGTTATGGAATATTTGTGATTCAAGTTTAAGGATGTTCAAGTGGGAAAAAATCATTATTTTATATTTGTATGAAATTATGTTAGTTTTGGATATGTTACTTGGGAGTACATTTTCCTCTTACAAAAAAAAAATAATAGCTCAACCAGTTTACCCGTACTGGCACTTCGAAGTCAAAATTCGCACGTTTATAGATCTTATAAACCACAAAAACCAATGTACGTAAATAAATTACAAAATTCACACTGAATCTACATCTCACGGGATACTCTTTGACATCTTTTATAATACATTATAATATTTTCATGTATTTTAAAACAATTTCTGGAATGTAGAATATTTTTGCCTCTTTTATCGATTTAAAAAAAAAATATTTTTATGGATCATGTCACGTGACACGTAGTTTCAGTGTAAATATTTTAATTTATTAATGTTCATTGCTTTTTGTGGCTTATTAAAACTAAAAACGTGCAAATTTCGACTTTGAAGTGCCATTATGGGATTTTTTTTTTTCGTACGAGGAAAAGTGTAGTCTACTCCCAGGCAACGTCTAAAAAACTATCACTATTTCATACGAATGTAAAAATATGATTTTATCCCTCTTGAAACACCCTTAAACTACATAACAACCCTTCAATAATACAATAGGCCGCTGCAAGGTTTTGCAAAACACGGACAGTAGAAGGATTCTTGCGAATTTACTATACACTATAATGTGCTAGCTGGGGTTTGCATTTCTTACCTTGATTAAGTATTAACTTGGAAAGTAATAAACGTAGGGATGTATTTTTTTCTGTAATATGTAACAGGTCAAGTGAAAGAAAATGCGGTGATGCCTAAATGCGCCCTAAAGAAGTAATAAAATAAATGTTTATCTAACACCAGGTATTTCAAGTGTAGCTGGTGTTGTAGTTGACAAAGCTATGCACTATTATGATAACTAAGAATCAGTTTATTAATTACTCAGTTACTTGATATTTTCTGCTATTTACAATATCTCGGTTCTTAAACCAAATGCATTAGTTGTAAAGACTTTGAATCGTAAAACATGTTCACTTTTTTTTAAATTTAGTTACGCGATAGTAAAATCGGAAGAGCTAAGCTTATTTCAACGTTATAATTTAAGTCAACATCTTATTCCATTTTATTTGTTTTGTTTATAATAACGTAAGATGTGAAGTTTATTTGTTTGTGTATGCGCAGGTTTTCTTGATGTATAATTAATGAATTTTTTAAATGTACAACTGATCTAACGTTGTAAAGCATTTATTTGCTTACTTAATTGTTCTTTATTTTCCTTTGTTGGCTGCCAAACATTTTAAAAAGCAAACATTATAACGTTTCATAAACTATTTTTTCAGCGAAAAGTTTTCGCTAGCAAAACAGAATTTTTTTAAAATTTTGATTCTCTTAACACGTAAAGCATACATTAAACTAATTCTTAGGTCGAGTTCCAAATAGCTCTAAAATATCTATTTGTTAGCGGACTGATATCCTGGGACTAACAATTTTTTCCCTTCCTTCAAAACAGTGTGAGTGCCCTTAAGATAAATATGACAGCAAACTGCGGAGATCTACACTAACCCGTTAAGCAATTGAAACCATGCCAACATTAGGTTTTGGCGTGGTGTTGAGAATATAGTAAATGTATCAAGCGAATTTGGAAAAAAAAAATAATGTTGGTAATATTTTGTCATCTTAGTACCACCTTCCTGTCTCTTTAAACCTTATCTACTATTCGCAGTGACTCTAAACGAAGGTCACGTGCCATTGTGCAGTTTCAGGTACGACGCACCTCGTATTCAAGCGTATAGGAATGGGCTTCTTAGAGTGTTACTATAAAATGAAAGGAGTCAGAAAATTTTCAAGGGAAATAGTTCGGCATGGTTTTAATATACTTAGGATAGATGTAATTTGGGTGAAATAATTTATGGAAAAGAAGGAGGGAGTAAAATTCACGAACTTAGTACTGGGTCAACAGAACAAACACACTAAATTCGAAATGTTTAACGTTTAAAAGATATAACCCAAGTATAGTTTGTTCGGGATAAAATGAGCAGTTTTGAAACCGTATATGCTTTGTTTCTTTCAAACAGTTTATAGTTTTCTGCAACTTTTGAATACAAACAAAGTAACTTAAGTAACAGTATTACAGTGTGTAGATCGTAACGTATCCAAAAGTTAACGTCTGATGTCCCAATAAAGAATACTTTTAAAATATTTTTCTAGACACTATAGTCATCAAAAATGCTCATTTTATCGCGAACCACGTATAAACTCGTTCATACACGACACGTTTCACAGTTAAGAAACAAACGGCCGGTACTGTAAATCGTTGTATGTTATGATCTTTGATCGATTACTGCAATGGAGTCGAATTATTAACAGCCGCCATTGCGGGTGAATGCTGCCGTATTACAGAAAAAGAAACACAATAAAACAAAACAAAAACACAAACGAAGAAAAGCCAGTAAGCTGTAGTCAACAGACATAAAACATACAGACAAATTTCTGAAAGGAATGTAGTCATATCCCAGAAGACGACACAAGGACAAAAACAGATTCCTTTAAGGAATTATCCATATGTTTTATGTCCGTCGACTACCGCTTACTGGCTTTTCTTCGTTTGTTTTTCGTTTTTGTTTTATTGAATTTCTTTTACTTCAATACGGCAGCATTCACCCGCAATAGCGTATCACCAAAGAAACGATTCTATTTGGTTCTATGCTTGTACTAGTACATACCACGCAACAGGGATCACATTACAAGAGATTTATAACTCCTGTGTTAAACAACGAGAACCTCAGTTTCATCCAAAAACACCTGAAGTAGGCTACAATTCACCTCTCCCATTACCAAATTCAGAACACGGAATACATTCATTTGGTTATTACTTCATAGTAACATTTATTTTCACAGTTGCATAAGTTGTCTGTCAGTGGAGGGGAACTTTGGTAATCTTCTGCTAAGGGCTTGTTCTTCCTATTCCAGTTACGAGGGCCTGTTAGCTGCGGTTGGCACAAGAAGTAATTATACATATGATTGCTGCTTATTGGCTGACGCGGATGTAAGGAAGAAGGGAGAAGGGGGGGCAGGGCGGGCTGACTGCCACGAGCGCTGGTGGTGTCGAAAATATTTACTTGGGAATGAAATGTAAATGAGTGTAAAAAGATACAATATCTACCAATATTTAGACTTTTACTATATTTGTATTTTTATTGACCTTAAACACCATGTATTGTTATAAATACAGTATTTACAATTAGAATGCGCACTTAAAACACTGCTAATGGTAGTTAGTATGTACAGGTTTTACGTATTTCTACTAAAATGTTATACTGTTATTTACGCGAGCGCAAAACAACGAATGCAAGATACGTTTGTTACTGCTCGATTGATTGGACTGATGGAACAAGGCGAGGGGGAAGGAGGGGGAGGGGGAACAAATTTTGCCCTGGGCGATGGAAAGTGTAGATCCGTCCCTGCTCATAGGCTAACAGGCAAATACTTATAATATCCAACACTCTTATAATTTCTTGTACCTATTTTGAGCTCATAGAACGGTACTGATGTGCTGGCTCTTCGACAAATAGCGAAGGCCAACGGAGTAATATTATTTATGGACATACACCATTTTGGCAAAATGTTGTCAAGCCTAGGAACACTCATAATAATCATGGCAAAAATTGTGCTTGATTGTATGATGACTAATTTTTGCCAACAAAAATATGAAGTACGAAAATTCCAAAGAAAAAAGAAAAAGGAATACGTTTGGTAACACCAACAAGGCACAAGACCATTAAGGTAAACAACCAAATATGGTGTGTGAAAATGGCGATATAATTGAGCAAGAACGAGTACAGCAGAAATACCATAACAGGGCTGCGATTAAATGTGTTTTATTTTAGCTACAGAGCTAAGGTTTATATAGTTCGGCGTTACTTCCTTCGGACAGAAATATAACTGATCTCGGGAAATAATAATTTCCTGTGAAGCCGGACGGTATCGAATTCGCATCCTCCAGAAAAAAATTAATACGCTAGATACAGAACGGCAAAGTCTTCGGGAACAGATTTATGATATGGAGTATCCCTAAAGAGATTTTTGTAGTCCAAGCAATTTTTCTCAGAGATAAAACTAACGTCTCGGTAATGACATTTTTTTTATCTTGATTCATGCTGTTAGCTCAGTTCCATCACATTGCTATATACTGGTATATACCGTGCGTAAGTTAATATAAAATAGTAAAATATTTGGGTCGGATGTCAACTAACCTCTACCCTAAGTTTAGCTTTAGTTAAGGAAAAAAAATTTAAGATAAATGGACTGTCTGATTTTTGTTTTCGTTACTTCTTTATTTTGACTTATTATTCATTGGTTGTATTTTATTTCCCAGAGTTAAATCAGTACATACGTGTAAAAGCTGTAGTATTCCTTTACTTCCCCACAAAATGTCTTCCTTTTAAAATACCATATTTTGTTCTTCGCATTTTTATCACCATCATACTGAGATTTTGGTGGTGTGTGTGGGAGGTAAGAAAGAAATTTTCAGCATAGTCGCCCCTACACACAGCTGGCTGTCTACCAAGACGGGGAAGTGTTTTTCCCAATGTATCCCAGCGATTATTCATTGTCAACATATGGCACTAAATAGCGATAACGTCGTTTGAGGGTACACCAAAGAAAGGAATTTTTAATTAAAAAAATGGTAAATATCAAGTTTAGCTACTCATCGTGTACCGGCCAAACTATTGATTTTAGACATATGGTTTATTAATGAAAAATGTTTCTATTGACGTTCTAAGTAGGCCTACGTAAAAATATTTTGTTAGGTTAGGTTTTTTTAGGTTAGTTTAGATTAGGTTGTTAGGTTAGTTTAGATTAGGTTGTTAGGTTAGTTTAGGTTAGTTTACATTAGTTTAAGTTAGTTTAGGTTAGTTTAAGTTGGATTAGGTTAGTTTAAGTTAGGTAACCTAACCTTACATTAGGTTAGGTAAAGTTAGGTTACCTAACCTAATAAAAATAATTTTTACGTAGGACTACTTAGAACGTCACTGGATAAATTTTTCTTTAATAAACTATACGTCTAAAATCAATAGTTTGGCCAGTACAGGATGAGTAGCTAAATTTGACATTTACCAAAAAAATAATAATCACGGGCGTAGTCTTTCAGGGCTTCTCACCGGGGAGAAATTCTGAGCGTCATCTCCCACGTTTCGGAGTGCGAGCGGAATTTGTTTTTGAATTCCCGCCGTCTGCCTTCGAGCGAAATCGGAAATTCCTTCTGCGTTCTTAGGTTTTTATTTATTTCGTGTTTGCTGTCGGGTTTGGAGCTTGGTTCACGTCGCTAGTGAAGATCGAGTTACAAACGAAGGAATCAAGAGAGTTGGTCCTTGACTGTCGGGTCAGGGGGTTGGGTTGGGTGACGGTTTTTTGGTTGAAACGGAGGGGGGAGGGGGAGGAGGACCAGCGCACCAACCCAATCATGGAGAAGCCTTCACGTGTCGTGCCCGATGGACCATGAGGCATCCTATCCCTCAGGAGCTGTTTTCTTCGATCCCCTCTCCCCCGCGCCTTTCCAGCATCCACTCCTGATGCAGGACCTCTTGGATAATTGAATGTGCTGGTCGAGGCACTCTCAATTAGATGAGAAGTTGCGCAGCGATGTGAACATGCACCCCTTCCATTCCTTCCATACCCTTCAATAGTGCCTTTCCACAGTGACGGTCGTCGACTCTTCGCGACATCGGCTGTTCGTTGTCGTCCGGCAGCTTAGTACTTTACGTCAGGAGCCTGGTAACTAATCATCCTTTATCACATATTCCTATAAAAATGTTGATTTAATTAATTAATTAATCATCAATGACGTCTTTGCATTCAGTCATGAACGGACGACTTATCGTTAGAGGTACGTAAATTTCGCGGGTTCATCTGGCAGCAGCCTAGACTCGTCAGTCCTATACACCCACTGGCCACAATCGACTATCTATTGGCTTATAACCGTACAAGCAGGAAGCAAGCGATAGCACTTCGCATTATTTCCTTCTTTACCATTGGCTTGCAGTAGTCAAATGCGTTTCGTAACAGCCGCCAGCAAGTTACAGATATGACAACGAAGTATACATAATTGACGTTCAACCTGACCTGGAATGTATCTGCGAAATTTGCTTTCCTCTACTTATCGTTCGTTTGACCTATCGCAATGCGATAACATCTGAATCGTGCTCAAGGTATCTGATAAGTTAGGACCTGAAAAATTCGCGTTTTCTTTTCGGCACAAGCTAGAATTCCAGCAACTATACGTTTGTGTCACTCACGCAATTGGCTCTTGACTTATTTGACACTTCCTGAAGGTCGCTAATGCAATAACTAGAGACCTGAAAAATTCGCGTTTTCTTTTAGGCGCAAGCTAGAATTCCAGCAACTATATGTCTGTATCACTTTCACAATTGGCCGTTGACTTACTCGACACTTCCTGGAAGTAGCTGAGTCAATAATAAAACTGTAACAGAATACAGGCCCATTTCACAGTGTCAGCGAGCAGCCAATAAACAACTGCTGTCTGCACGATTTCACATATATTCTTGGAAGATAGCCTACATGTCATTGATCCCGCGAATTTTTCCCGTCTCTAGCAACAACAAACATGCAACTAACCGCACGCCCATTTCACTGTGGTAGCGATCAGCTTATAAACAGTTGCGGTGTGATTCTTGGAAGCTTGCCTACATGACAGTAAAGCCGCTCATTTTCCCCGTCCCTGCTGATAAGTGGTTATAATACCATTAATCGCATTATTCCAATTGAATAGAAACCTGTGAGTGAAATAATGACCGATTATAACTGATAATCTTTGACGTCTTTATATTCAGCCATGCACGAAGGCATACTGTTTCTGTTGTGAGTAACAGCCTGGGGGTGAACGTGTCGTTAAAAAAATCGTTAGCTCCGGAATAACTCAAGCGTATTTTTAGCGCTAGCGTAGGTTTGGTTAAGACGTATAACTAGCTTGCTGTTTACTTTCTAGCAGGATTCGCAGTATATTGTTTTGTAAACATACAATACTTGACCTACGGTGCCTACGATTACGGTGTTACAAAAATCCTAGGAATGAACAACTGTTAACGTAGGACACAGTAAATCCTTTCAAGTGATCTGGTATCGTGTATGTGTGTGTATATGTACGTATATATATATATATATATATATATATATATATATATATATATATATATATGTAATTATTAAGTTGAGACTGTTGTTCTGTTATATGAAACAGCATTACCATCACTGACTCGAATCATTTAGACTCAGCCCAATATAAATTATTCAAAACTGTCTACGTGAGATTCTTGCAACAGGAAAATCCTTTTAATTATATAAATATTATTACTGAATTTAAGACTACCACCTTGCATACTCGTAGAATAGACAATGATACTCTATACTTTGTCAACAGTTTCATTATTTCTTTGATTGTAAAACTATTGCAAATAATACAGGTTTGAAGGTCATTTTTGCACTGTCTAAAAATAACGGTTTAGTTAATACCAATGTATTAAGCACTTTGATAAAATTTGTGGTTTTGATCCCTTTAAGGGTAAAAAAATTCTGTTCATGGACTTAAATAACGTTTGACTTTTTATTTAAATGAACATACAATTGTTTGCTTATTGTGTGATTTTTTATTCAATACATTTTTTCCGTTTTCTTTTCCTTCCTGCATGCTGTCTTGTTAGTGAGTTGTATTTGTCCTTAGTCCGTTGATATTAGTAATTTGCATCAGTGTCATTCTGTTATCGGCCGTATGGCTGATAGAAGGCATTTTAAAATCAGTAAGTGAAGTGAAAATTATTAAAATTATTCATGAAATTGCAATATATCAAGAAATGTACAACATTTGGCTGTCATTTATTAAAATAATAAATATAAATATTGCCGTGTTTGAATTTACTTCATAAGCGAGCCTTGGCACATTTGGCGCGTCAGAAGTTTGATATAGCGGGAAAAAATTTTACTCGCGCGCAATTGAATTAATTACTGAGAAGCGAAAAATAAAACGAGTTAACACTGAAAATACCGACCAGCGAACGTGTCTGATAAATTTTTTTTTACGTGCGATAGCATATTATATCATCAGCATTCGCGAGGTCGTGCCTGTTGCCACGGGCGGCTACATTCGGCGTGTATTTTTTTAAAAATATTTTGTGCCTGGTTTTCTATACACGCTACAGTCGAATACAGGCCTCGTACATAACTCGTTGCATTTCAAAATACCTGTCAATAAAAACAATGCGCTGGTCCGTAACTGGTGTATGTATTTTGGTCGCCGCGAAAAAATGCTTCCAGGATATACGTAAATAGAATACTGTGTTGGGTGCGTCGTATGGTTGGGGATATTTTGCATGTCCAGTCATGAGGCAACGGAGCATAAAGGCGCTCCAGACACATACATCTGATATGTCATAGCCTCTACGCACGATGCACTTAAATGGGGAGCATTCTTCTCATCAGTGGCGGCTCGTGGGTTGTTGCCAGGTGGGGCTGCAGTTGCCAAGAGCTGTACAGGGCTGTGCGCTGGTTGACTCTACAGCCACTGATACACTGATGTGCAGGTGCCCCTTACTACTGAGTGGTCACAACAGATCTAGTAGCCGGCAAATATTTCATGGTCGTTGGTCTACGGCGCGTTCATCAATAGTGTACAGTTCCGACTATATGTAGCCCCACCTGGCAACAACCCACGAGCCGCCACTGCTTCTCATTGTCAGCTCGACTGTTTCAAACTTTCAATGGCGTCCTTTTCATTTGACAACGTAATAAATATACAAAGAAATACTGCGTGTCTCTCTGATACTTACAGCGCCCTGTAACGTGAATTCCCCGTTTTAAAGTGAAATTGAAAATGACCGTTTTAGCTGTCACCTTCACAAAATGAGTATTGAAACACAGTAGAAAAAAAATTATTCTGACACGAGATCCTTTGTAAGAACACGATAATAAATTACATTGTACAGGTGTTCGGTGACAGCAGGCGGCCGTAAGTATAATTGCTGCATATATATTGCTTGCGTCGTGAATGTTTCTTTCTTCTGTTCTCGTTTATATTATATGCAATTGTAATTTACGCATAAGCTTGTTCTAATTAATAAATTTATGACGAAGTTATTGTCTTACTTTTTAAAAGATAATACATCCTGCTTATTGTTGGTTGCTACACTTGAGAAAAAAAAGAGAGATAAAAAACCAAGTCAGCTTAGCACAACGAAATAATTACGTTTTACCGTGTAAAACGTACTGATGCTGAACATAAATCATGATGTCGCTCTTATTTTGTTGCCAAATAACGTAATACATAGTTTGCACCACTAAAAAGTTGTTTTATGTACACTGAGTTACATTTTGAGTAATAACTGGAAAGAAAAGTGGGGTAGTATTGAATTTGAAGCTTTGAGACCTTCGTGACTGAAGATATACGTAAGAACGCATGGTCAGACAGAGTGTTGATGCTTTACTACTCGACCACGACAACTAGTCCTCCCTTGAGGGAAGAAGCGTAACGCCGGTAATACGTAGACAATTCACAGGGAGGGAAAGGGTACTGTAGTACGTAGTTAAGGTACGTTTAAGTCAGTGTGATTTAGTCTAGATTAGTTAAAAACTTTTCTCGCGCAGGGACTAGTTGTCGCGGTCGAGCAGCAAATACACTCATCGATACACCCGCGGAAAATGCATTATATTTACGAATATGTAAACTTAATTAGTTTTTTTAGGGGGGAAGGGGGTTGGTTGTGATTTTCTGTAGAAATTTTCCTGCCGGGAATATTTCTACCTGAATGTGTATCACGTAAGAGGTAAAAACATTCTCCATATTACATAAAAAAATCACGGTATTCACCAGCACGAACGTCTGGTTCAGCCAACAAAATTCACATTTATGAATTCCCGAAGAAATCTTAAAAACTGATTGAATTACCTAAATTTTTTTGTTACGAGCAAGTTGGTACAGATTCTCATGTTTTGTTCAGATTATAAAACATGTTATTGTCTCAAGTATGTGACAGTTACCATACTTCCGTCTTATAAATATGCAAACTTTTACAAATGTTACAATACAAGTCTGGTAACTTTAGTATGCATTTGACTGTTTTATAAATAGATTTAGGAGTGTTACCATGAATGTCTGGGAAACTATTATACAATACCTACTTTCTTAGCGCTCATATACGCACGTCTGGTAAATTTACAAACTATTTTTAGAGTGCATTTAAGCCAATATTTGGTATAACATTTTAAGTGTAGGACTACTACTTTACGACCATTGACTACGTGACGTTGCACTTAATTTTTTTTACAAATAAACGTCTTGGAAACAATTTTTCACAAGAATCCTCAGTATACATTGAAATACTATATAGTTGCACTGTTACTGAATGAAAACTTTGAAGTACATCAAAAACTATTTATGTAGCTTACGTAAGTGTTTATCCCAATACAAAAGTTGTTGAAGACATTTATTTAAAACGACATGACATGATGAAAAAGTCTAATACATGGATGGAAGCATATTACATAACGCTGGGTAATTCTGCCTCGAAGATCAAATGCAACCATCTTCGTACTGTACTCATTTTAAAAATCCCCTTGATTTTACCGTAGTCGCGATCTGAACTGTAAAGAGCTGAAAGATAAAAGCAAAGCCTGTTCGGTTGTTCACAGATATTTCTAAAGTCAGATCGTCATGAAAATGAGAAATTTTGAAAAGAATGCCGACGATTTGCAGCTTCAAACAGAGCGACTTCCAATGGCAAATGAGCTTCGAGCTTTTTAACGGGTAGAAACGGAGAAGGGGAAATATATTTGTTGCTTGCGGTGAAAACATTTTCTCTCGTGAAATATGCATGGCGAATAGCGGATCAGCAAAGCCAGGCATTTGTCCTCGACGACGCAAGCAGTCTGCACATAGCAAACAACCTGCGGAGGAGATTTGCATTTTAAAATTTGACTTCATGAGAGGCAAAAAAAAGTTACGGCTCTACCGCCCACGCGCACATATATAGCTTAGGGTCTTTACATATTAAAAGCAAGATTTTTTCAAAAATGAATATTTACTACCTCAATTTACGGTCACGATCCTATTAAGACTTGAATCTATGAGGAGTACCTACATTAAGAAGTTTTGCTTTCTTTCTTCTATGAACTAAGATAAAAAAAAATAGTTTTAACCACTTAAATGTTTGGTGAAATAATCCAGGCTGATTGATTTACAGAAAAAATAATTACAAAAAAAAAAAAAGAGGGTATTCGTTTATTATTAGCAGATTAAAGACGCGTGGTACTGCCACAGAAATCTAGTAGCTCGATTTATTCGTGAAGTAATAATTTATAGTAAAATATTTACTCAGAGAAGTAAAGTAAGTTAAATGTTAGTAACATGCGTGAAGGTAAAACGAGGCCATACACAAGTAAATTAAGGGCGCGGTCTACCGCAATTTTCATCACCATAATTTAATTTTTTATTTGCACCAAATATTTTTTTTCTTATTTTAGACACAAAATGTGACTAAATTTGACTCTAATAAAATTTTTTTTATCTGTCATAGTTTTCGCGTAATGGCTTGTTAAAGTAATATTTTGCATGTTTCCGTTTTAACGACTACACTAAAACAATTGATATACTAAACTCAAAAAAATCACAGTGGATAAAAACATTGCAGGCTAAAATGACATGCTCATAAAATTAAAGAAAAAAATTATTTGTATTAAAAAAAAATTGAATTTTTTAAATTTTATTTTTGAGTTTCAGCATTTTTTTTTTAAATTCAAATAATTTTTATTTTTATTTTTATGAGCATCTCAGTGTAGCCTGAAATGTCTTTATCCACTGTGATTGTTTTGAGTTTGGTATATCGATTGGTTTTAGTGTTGTCGTTAAAACGGAAACATGCAAAATATGACTTTAACAAGCCATTACGCGAAAACTATGAGAGATAAAAAACTTTCGTAAGTGCCAAATTTCGTCACATTTTGTGTCTTAAATAAAGAAAAAAATGTCTGGTGCAAATAAAAAATAAAATAATGGTGATGAAAATTGCGGTAGACTGCGCCCTTAAGCAGTTAGATAATCACTTATAAAAAGCTTGAGATATTACGCGTTGATAAAGTATACTAAATACTCTACCGCTAGAAAATAGTTAAATCGGATCTATAAGCGATAACGCTAATCAAGAGAAGCGTTTACGAAAAGCAATTTTTGATACGTATGTTCTCATTATTTGTAAGTTTACTTTAAATTATAAAACGTTACTTGACCCTCTTGAAGTTACAACACCCGATAGACAGATACTAGATATTACAACATGCATAATACAGCGAATCTAACCTGCATGTCACTAAAATCGTGAAATTTTCATTTGACTGCCTGTGATTGTTGGCTGCATCCAGTAAATTTTTCTAGTGTATTTGAAACAGCTGTCTTTGGATCGTATTGTTGTGGAATGTGGCGTGTAAGGGATTTATTATCTTTAAATTTGTTGTAACAGCTTGAGTTCACTCTAGTATACCATATGTTTCCACGTTCGCCACAAGTAGTCATTTGCGTGATATTATTGTCATTGAGTATTTTTTCCATATTGGCTTCCTAGATAATGGTATTTACCAACTTTATGAGTGAATATTTATCGAGAATTACTAATTCGTTACGCGTAATCTCTTGCGCCGCAGTTAAATGCACTAGGTTCCGGCGTCAGAGATTGTGCCTCGGAGGTTCGTAATACTGGAAACAATTTTGTTTAAAACGTTTACTAAAACTATTGTCTGGGATTGTAATTGTTTAATTTTTGCAAATTGGCTTCAAGAAACCTACAGTTAAAGATTGATGCTTTTAGCTTAGAATTATGTACCACGCCCTCTTAAGCTTACTATGCACCAAGATAAGTAGCTGCCCATCTGATAAACTGTCCTAAGTCTATCTTTATTCTTAACAACTGTCCCGGGCCTTATTTATAGAATAGTCATAGCAAAACAAACCTTGAATATGAGAGATAGAGAGCATTCGGATGGTATAGTTAGTATAATTTTGATCATGGCCTTAAACACCATGGATCCAAATTTCCATTATCAATACTAATCAGAAGAAAACATCAATTGATTTCTACGCTTTACTCCATAACACGCAAGAAAAACAAAACTCTATATCACTGGAAACTTTAGGTACTACTTAAAATTAACAGTACAGATGGTTCGGAAGAAAGCGAGTACTTCTGATATCCTAGTTTCTTTCCCTTTTAACTATTTATACTTTTCTGCTACTTTTCAATATGAATACCGCTAGTGGCGTAGCCAGGAATTGTGTAAAAGGAGGGTTTAACCTGAGAATAATAAAATGAACACGGACCACCCCTTTAAAACGTGTTATGGGGGGGTTGGGGTTTGTGGATCCTCTCTCGGGAAAATTTGGATTTCAAGGTGCAAAATATTTTAGCATGTTTTAGCAGTTTTTCATAACGAAACATTGAATATTATACTGGCCAAAATAATTTTAATATTTTAATATGATGTTAATTTTTTTGATATTGTGGGGTGTTATAACCCCCTAAAACCCATTCCCCACTGGCTACGCTCCTGAATATCACTACCTTAGTAACGATGAAGTCGTTTAGATCGTACGAAATCCAGAAACTAATGTCTGATGCCTCAATAGATACTGTAATTTTATATTTTATTTTCTTGACAAAAAATTAGAAAAGTGGTCACTTTATCGCGAACCACAGATAACAGCAAATTCTTGAGCTTTTCTTACATATCACATTTCTGGCAAGCAAAGTGAAATCTTGGTAAATTATAGTATAGACCAATCACGGTAAAGCGAGAACGTTTATAATCAAAACAGCTATTTAGCACAAAAAATTATATTTTATTTTTACGTAGGACAGTTACTTTTAAACGTAGTGGCACATTGTAACTAAGTTCTTAAATCTCGTAGAAATGTCTGTGTAGGCCATTCACGATAAAGTGAGCACTGTATAAAGTTTTGTTTTAGCCGTTTTGCAGCCATCTTCCTGGTAAGTATATAAAAACCAGTGTAAACGTTTCGATATATTACATATTTTTAATTAGTTACAAGTTCTGCTGAGCACTCAGTTTACAGGGAACAGCCTAAACAAGCGAATGACAGGACGGTATAAATTTAACCGACAGGAAAATGTTGTCGAGTCCTTCAAGAGTGTTGACTGTCTACTGTGAACAGCTCGTTTAATGTATATTTAATTTTTAAAGCTTGCTAACACTTATTTGAGGCCTGGGGAAAAAGAGAGATACGAGAGGCGTTCCGTGGAAACACATGCAGTATTCCGTTGCCCGCAGTGATGTGAATGCATTTCATTCTGAACAACGACGTTCCGTAACCTCCTTTTTCCGTCTTTGCGTGAGCAACGGAACACGGAAAAGCTCTGGTTGAAAAACAAAACAGCCCGACCCTAACCTCATTTAACTACCTGTATATCTTAACTACACATTAAAATTATACATTGTGCCTCCACCATTGCGTAAACATTTTCGCACACTGGTGTAAACCTTTTTAGACTTGAATCAACAACAGCTGTCTGCACGTCAGCATTTAGGCTAAACCTACTCTACTTCGTGATGCACAGGTTAGAAAGATCAATGTTATAAGTTTGGCACAGGGAAAATTTCTGCCCCTTGAGCGCTGGTATCTCTAGTGCACCAAACTTACCAATCACAGAGCTTCACTGAATTTTAAATTGCATTAAGTTAGTAATCTAAAACGCGAAATCGGTTTCTTTTCAGTTTTAAATTAAACTACATGGCTAATATAATTTCCAAGTTTATCTAAATTTAATTTTACTACGGTTGCTGGTCTCTTACCGATTGAAGCGAAACTAGTGGCAGAAATTTTCCCTGTGGCAAGCTCTCCTATAAGAAAACGTATTTTCTTTCTAACCTGTAGTAGAATTAACTTTAGTGATATTAAGGCTTCGAACTTCAGTAACAGAAACATGTGAAACATTTTAATTGTGATAATATATGTAACTTATTGTCGAAATTACACACGCCTGCTCTTTGTTGGTAAGCTAGTGAACTCGGTGTACAGAGCCTATACCTATTTTTTCAAGCCCGCAAAGAGGTTTATCATAGAGGTTATATATAGTAGAGGGAACATGACGTCACAAATGTGTGTCCAACATGGTCTCGAGAGTTTGGTGTTGTTTATTTATGTTTTCTCGTCGTAAAATGTGGTCGTGATGTTTGAAACTCATGGCGTACCATCCAGAATATATATTTAGCCATGTTGTGTCACCAAGATATCGGTTCAAAACCTTATAGTAAGTATGTAGCTAATATTTACTTTTTACTAAAAACAGCTGTGTTAAGGAAAACATTGTTTACATTCGTCGTTCTGAAATTTCTACGCAGTTATACTATGCGATAATATGGTAGTATGCTCTCCTTAGTTCATATATTCATATTTTACCAAAATAACCCAACATGGTTGTGATTACTAAGCAATTATTATATTTTCTCTCAATGTTACTTCAAATCTCCCGCGCATATTTCACTAAAGTCACGTGACACATGTTGAACACCCAATTTCGTACGCAGCTGTATAGCGGATACTCCCTCTATCCTATATTTACTCTATGATCACGATGCTAAAGTACATATAACAATGGTATATGCCAGTTTACACTATTTAAATCGTTTTTTGTCAGTGTGACGTCATGCAACAACTACCTCTGCTCCATGTATCCTGCATTATGTGCGCAAGGAAGTTTGATGACGTCATTCGTACATTGATGCGCCTTCAGCTGGTCAACGGAATTTCGTGAGTGCGCACTGAACTACTTTGCGTGAGTAACGGAACACATCCACATGCGGTATTATGATGGTTACTGCAGCTTAGCGTAATACGCATTCGGGTGAATATTGTGGATTTCGCGCTACGACCTAACGTGGTATAATTAATTCGGGCGTTGTTTTAGTCATGTCAGAGGGCGACAGTTTATGAAACACTGCCGAGAGCACACGCTGAAAACCATAAGGCTGCCGAGTGTGGTGTTAACGCGGCGGGAACTCAGCGTTAGATTTAAAGCTGTGCTGGTCGGATACAGGTCCTAGCAAGCGAGATTACCTCAGGGTGGCGAACACAAAGCTCGGGAGGAGATCTCTGTGAAAACGAGGCACGGGTAATGCACGTCACGTAATATCGGGGCGCGCTTATCTGTTCAATTGTCTGCCGGCGCGGAGAGCGAAGCCCCGCCCCATTCTTCTGGCACCTGCGGGCCAATCACCTTCGCCCGGGTTCACTCGCGGATTACGCGCCGAGTTGAAATACGCGGCGCTCGATAACTAAGCCCCCCCTCCTTCCCTGCATCAGATTAAAACTGTTAGCAGACATGAACGAGTGTCTCTTTGTAGCGGTTCACTCACTACGCGTTCTGCACAGGGTTCGCTTGAGCTTTTTGAAGAAGTCATTTAGGTCTGGTACCTATATCTTCAAATAAGTATTTTCGTGTGTTCTATTACTACGTAACTATAGGCGGTTCGGGATAAAGTGAGCACTCAAAAAAGCCCTGCTAAAGTTCTATTTTCAGCCAATTAGTATCTTTCCGCACGTAACGACTAACGATGATACATGTCTAACCTGTATGGACACGTCACTTTAAGGTTGCGCGTATAAGATACATTGTGCAATCAGTATGAATCGATACAGTTCGATAAAAAAACATTATTAATAATGTAAATACAGTTATTTATATATCGGTTGTTTTTGTTTCTGTATTGTTGTATATAAATAGAATAATACGTGGAACTATGTTTCGTAATTTCGCTGCCAACCACACAAGCAGTAAGGCAACTATAGTTAATGTTGAATTATATGTAGTAACGGCTAGTGATATTTTTCGAAGGTTAAATTTTTAGTGCTCACTTTATTCTGAACGAGCTATACTAATTAATGTACTGGAACGTTATATTTAGAATTAAATACACAGAACATGTATCCATGTGCGTTTCTTTGAATTTCAGGAAATAAATAATTATAAACAATCAGTATCGTCTTATTTAAAAATTTAGATGTGAATTCAGCACATCATCAAGGACAGAAAAGAGACAGAGAAAGAAACAGAGAAGTAGGGGGATGACAGAGGGAGAAAGAGCGAAACCTTAAGGTCTAAAATAAACTCCCCTAGTGGAGATCCACGACATTCAACGAGGAGATCCTTATGGAAAGGAACATTTCAGAGTTCAACGTCCCGCGTATCAGAATCAATTTCCTGTGCATACTCAAACCCCGTATGTACGTTCATTGCATGCTGTCCCATTATGTACCAGCTAATGGACACGTACATTGTCAGGGATAGAGTAAACATAGACAGGGGCTTTCAACATGCAAATAATTGAACTCCGAAATATTCCTTTTCCTATACTGGTACTGTACACGAAGGTCAAGCTATTAGAACTTTGTGTTCTCCCACAACATTAGTTGTCCCTAATTCGTCTGCTTGCCGTACATAGCGGCAAATCAGGGAAAGTGTTAGAATAGATAAGTCGTGAAGCTATAGTAAATAGATCATTGTGTGCAGGGCTGCCACATCGAATGTTGCAGCCTTCCACCACAGAATATTTAAGAATACATAAGTGAAATCGTCGGTAGACCCGCGAACTCAGACACACACGCCAGCGAAATGTCTTCGCTGGTCAGCAACACGGTGGAAATGCCTACCGACAATCAGCGCAAGGTGGCTACCCTGCTAGCGGGCAGCCAGGCCAATAAGAAACCTGCCGTGACATGCAGGAGCCAAACAGGGCTCGTATCAACAACCTCGGGCAGCCAACAAGCGGCGAAGTACGCCTGTATCAAATGAGCCGCCATGTCTATTCACGTCTGTATTACCATGTAGTCTGTGCTTTCACTAGAAACTACTATGTCCCTGTATACTCTATAGATGTGTCCTTAATACACATCACGTGTTATATTGTGATGATCAGAGATATTGCTCTTTGAAAGAACTGTGCAATGGGAGTGCATAACTGGATTTAGTTTCTTGGACGTACTCTATCGCGAAATGAATTACTGTCATAGAATACTGAACAAATAATATAAAACCATAAAATAAGCAAGTATGCTTTAGTCAGCAAGATACATACACAACATGAAATTCCAAAATGGAATCGGGTGAAATAAAAATAAAAACAAGGAACAAAGAAATAATAAATGAAAACAATAACAAATAAAATCATAAAACCAAGTAATACGCGACACAACGATGAGACGAAACAAACACAAAAGATATCAGACACGAACAGAAAAATAACAAAACGACACAACGAAGAGACGAGACAAAACACAACATAAAAGACAAGCGACACAATGATGAGACGAAACAAAACAATATTATTTGTTAAGTTTTCTTTGACGGTAATTCATTCGCAATGGAGTATGTTCAAGAAACTAAATCCAGTCATTAGAGATGATGGTGGTTTATCGCAGGAAAACCGGACTGTTTGCTTGGTTTTCAACACACGGCTTTCATTTGTACGCGGAGCTGTTGCCCTATTTGACTGCGCCAACAATAATCCAGATATTGCAATATTTGGCGCCTATTATTTGCGGACAGCTACGTTGTGTCAGACTATATCACTCAATCATACATGTCGCAAGAAACCACAGTGTTTTAAAGGGTATGTTCCCACAAAAAAAATCGCGATACACCATCATTAGAGGTGACTTATTGCGGGGAAAGTTGACTGCTAGGCTTCAATGTAATGTACTCATTTATTACGCTTATATTTCGTTACTGGCGAGTCCCTATTTGACTGTGATAACTCTGGTGCACTAATACTGGACGTTTGTGATTCGTCTGTAAACAACTTGACTGTGCTACATAACCGCCTGCCAAGAATACATGACGCAGGACGCTACACAGATTTGCATAATACGCTGGCATAAGTCGTTCTCGTGATAAATCACCTTCTCTATCCATCATCTCTAGTAATGAAGTTTCAGCCAAAACAATTAAAAAATAATTCACATTAAGAACATTACATGTTTAAGCTCACGACGTGAAAGGAAAACCAGAAGATATGGAAGACAATGAAACAGCGTGCAGTGTTATGAGTTTTTCCACGTTTCAGAAAACGTACACACGCTTAACAACATTCCTGCATACACAGCAAACTTTTTTCACTCAAAGTGAACTTGGCCAAAACTTCGAAACGCATAGTAAGAAGGTCCGAAGTAGCTTTGCTGATGTTACAAACAAATGTTTGTCCAAACGCACCCTTACTTTTATTATACAAACAACACTAATTAACTTTGTGTATAAAAATAAAGTATTGCTGATAAAACTGTATACAAGATTATGATATACGCAGCGTGCTTTTCAACTATGTATATAAATTAACTATAAAACTATACATAACTCTATATATATACAGGAGGGTTCTTAATCTAACCAACGCCTTTCGGGAGGTGATTTATGACGACGAAATATGTCGAAAACATATACATACGACTTATTGCGTAAAGTTATTACTAAGGGCGGTACGCGCCCTTAAAGTAAGAACTTTATAATAATGCTTTTGTGAACGTGAATAAGAAACCACGTTATATTAAATACCAAATTTTCGTATAAAGTTTACATTAACGAACCTGTTAAAACATGTTTTCTGCATTTTGTAAAAATCATCCCCCAAACACAAATCAAATGCGTACAAGGGTAATAGCAATTGTTCAAAAAGTGGTAACCATGTATTTTTTATCAACATTTTTTGTTAAATTAAAAAAAAGTTTGACTGTAACAAAAAAGGGTTGACTTTTTTTTGATACTCTTAGGACATGGGTTCTCGTTGAAATTCATTTTGTAGTATTTTCACAAGGTGATTAATAACGCCTGCAGCTATGCAACCTGTGTAACGTACGCAGTGCGGGATGTCTAGCGCACGGGCGTAGTACTTCGCACCTATGTTTTGTGGGTACTCGTGTCAATTTTCGCAGATTTACCTAGTGACAACTGACAAATAATACCAATATTAACAATGACATGTTAACCTATCATTCTGTTTCAGTGATTCTGCATGACAAATTAATGAAAGATTTCAGTATTACTTATGACAATCAGTTTATCAAAATATATCCTATGCTTTGTCGAAGAAAAAATTTTGATAGTACAATTTGGATAAATGCTATTGCTCAAAATCTGAAAATACAATAAATTGCCTAACACTCTCACTTAAAGTGGCTACGCTTCGCCACACTTCAAATCCAAATTAGTGAATATTCACTGATTCACACTGATGGATGGAACAGTTTAAACAATATGAATAAGTGAAAATAGGCACTGTTAATTTTGTGAATATTCACTGATTTCCTTTAAGAGAGCCAACATCTCACGAGTGAGTCAGTAATATTCACGTTTTTTTTTTTTTTTTTTCATTTGTTTTCAAAGAACAGTTTTCCCTTGTTGCATCAGCGAAAAATTACTGGAAAAACTGTGGACATTCACGAATTAACTTGTGGAAGTGAATGTTCACTAATTCAGATTTACAGTGCTGTTACTATACACCATGCAGCTAGTTTTGGGGTGAAACTTTCTATCTACTAGAGCAGAAGCTAATGAGAATGAACATACATTCAAAACGGTCAAGTCTCGAGAGTATAAAGGACAGTTGAGTTTAGCGTACAGGTAATTGATAAACACGGCTGATTTTCGAGAGGAGATTTCTGCACCAACTTGATTCGAAGCCGTATGTGCACATCTGCAGTTCTGATTCATTGTTATTTTGAATGTTTCTTTATGGAAATATGTTTATCATTTGACTGTACCAACAAAAATAAAGTCCCTAGTAATTGCACTTCTTGAAAATTTCCAGATCCTGCTTACAGGGATGAAGGTTGAAATCGAATGGATGTCAATAGAGTACTTCGTCCGACTGTTCAGTGTGAAGGCATAATTTATGTGTGTTACATAAAAATTAAAAGAACAATATAATTTAAATTTAAGACGAAATAATAATAATATTTATATCGTCCAGCAGTGAACCTCACAAAAAGGGTGTGTGGTAAAAGTTCAATAAAAACAAGAGTGATTTTAATTTTAAACAGTTATGTGACACTCCTGTACGGTATTCTTTGTGTCACAATTTAGTTGAGAGCTGTACTTAAAGAATACCTATGTTTTGGGGACATATTAGGACAACGATAATGAAGGTTCTAGTCCGTCAAACAGAACCACATGCAAGTGTGTTTTACGGCTCAAAATAAGTCACACATTGTACTGCAAGGAGAATGGCTAAGTGCCTTATAGCTAGAGCCCACGATTTTTGGTGAAAAGAATTCTGCAACAATTTGTTTCAATGCCTTATGAGCACATATGCAGCTCTGCTTCACGCTCAGTGATTGGCTGTTTTTAACTCTCAGCATCTCGGGGATCTACCCGCAAATCACAGTCGTGTAGTGTCGCAGTTACGTTGGCACAGTCAAATGAGCCACGCCTACATTCTGCCAATAACCATGAATCAGAGCTGCAGATGTGCACGTAAGGCATTTAAACAAATTGTTGCAGAATTCTTTTCACCAAAAATCGTGGGCTCTACTTATAGCTAAGGATTTTGTTTAATTTTCTCTTCCTCGGTTTGGTTGACCTAAAAATCAAAGAGAAAATATTAATATCTGATTTTGTTTTAATCACCGAGGGTGATACGCCACGTTAAACTTGTAGGGGGAATCAGTCCTAAATGAATGACATAGTTGGTTGTGCATCAAAATTAGTTGGAAGTACCAACGCATTCTCGCAGAACAAGCAATATATATTATACAATTATGTGACACGAAAACTGTAACTGTTCGTCCAACAGTGCTACTCAAGATTACTGCTTAGATGTAGGTATAATAATTAAACAATTCTAATTAATGGCAAAACAAATAATACTAAATTTTAAAAAAAATTTACATTCCTTTTCACATGTGATGTTAATCCTATAAGAGCTGGATAGTGTTTACATACTCTGTCTAGGAAAGGGGAGGGGAGGGAAAGAGGGAGAGATAATTAACGTTATGTATGTGTAGGTTTTGATGCTTAACAAATTAGGCACCTTCATAGGCCACAGCTGTGCATAACGTGTTATAACGCCTAGCAGACTAATGCTTCTACTGGAGTGTCATAAATTGTGGACCATGCCCACACTTCCGCCTTATATATGGCCGCGTGCTTCTCGTAAACTTCCAGTAACCCATTCTGCTGTATTGTGCTCTGTATTTCTTGCTTAGGTACACTTCATACACAACATAAGGCGTTTACGTGTGACTACATAATTTATTTTTGTAATGCGGTGATAATTAGTTGTAATATTATATCTATAGCTAACAGTCTATTCTTACCTGATTCGCGGATTTATCCAATGTTTATTTTTTATTGGCTTGGTTTCATTCTAGAGCAACAAAATTGGCATTACGATTTTCTTGTGCTTTGACAAAGATCAGTTTGTTAATATCGTATAGTTACGATTTGTTAATATGGGGCGCGTTAATGTTTCTCGTTGCTAGACGGTATGGAAGTGACTTCTTGCAATTGCAGGAATGGTAACTGTCAATGAGAAGGTACTGAAGTAATTTCTACGTTTGCTGGGAACAAGTGTTTTGATTTTGCCACTATGCAGGAAAATTTATACATCCTGAAATATGGCTCGCGAATCATGGAATTGAGGACTGGCGTAATATTGAAGTGTTAGTGTTTCCATACAATAAGAAGAAACGATTTTATTTGTACTTGATTAAAATCGTCATCTTTACAGTTTATTTCAGATCTATGAATCTTACTTCAAAGCCACTCAGAAACCTTATCATGACTCACAAGTTGGTAGTAACTGCTTTTAGCTATAGAATGTCGATTATTTCAGCGGAAATCACAGCTGAATAAAATGAGCTGAACCACTCATTGATGCGCGGTAAACGTTTTCAAGGTACGCTAGTGTTTAACGCCACTAATTTTTGATAAAATGCATTTTCACCAACTTGTTTCAGCGATAGTTGAAGCATGAATAGTTCACCTACGTCACTAGCATTTTTATTGAATGATATGAACTGTTGTGTGAGATTTTTCAACAATAGCTCATCTTTACTCACCTTACTGTTGTGTATTGCATACGCCCCATGTTTTTCATATTAAATCATACAAGTATTTGCATAAAATAAATTTATTTTATACTTTTTAGTCCGTTTTAAAACGTGTTGTATTAAAACATTTTTGTTTAAATTATTGTTTTCCTTTTTAGCTACAGCACACACACTACCTATTCATTGCATGCATATCTACAGTGTAAGTTGGAATCTATCCGTAAATAAGTGGGCTGCATCTAATCCCTACACCAGTGAAAGTTGTAGAAGAATGTATTTCACAACCCTTCTGTTGAGTTTAGTAATTTTTTTTTTTGTAAATGAAAATTAAATATCCCGTACTAATAAGTAATATTTACCTTATTCTCATAAGGTAAACCTAACAAATATAGGCCTACATTTTTTACACTGTACTATACCATACCATTCAGCCTTTGTACGACAATTTATATGTCAGAATTACTGCATACATGACCGTTCTTGGTGGTTACATTCAGCTGTAAGGGTTGCATTAAATGTTCCTGAAGTGCTACAGACCACTTGTTTGTGAGGAGGATACGCCCAAAAATACTGTTTTTATATTCATTTATGCCATAGAGGTGTTGGTATATCAGGATTTTTTTGTGCCAACATACCCTTGAAAACACTGCAGTTTCTTATGACTAGAGACAGGAAAAATTAATGTGTTCACTGACATGTAGGCTAGCCTCCAAGCACATGTGTGTATTCAAGCAGACATTATCTGCTCACTGGCTGCTCGATGACGTAGTGATATGGGCCTGCATTTAGTTGCTTCTGTACTATCGGTCAAGCGACTTCCAGGAAGTGTCAAATAAGTCACAGGCCAATTGCAAAATTAGCACGAACTAATAGTTGTTGGAATTATAGCTTGGGGCCAAAATAAAAAGCGAATTTTTCAGGTCTCTACTTATGACATGAACGACTGGGCGATAAACGTCTGACATAACGTAACATGTCTGCAGACAAATAATATGCATCAAATATTACAATAGCGGGATTCTTATTGGCTCAGTCAAATAGGACAACAGCGCAAAGTACAAGCGAAAGCCATCAACCTTTTCATAACCTGAACGTGTGTTGAAACCTGCAGCAAACAGTAAATTTTTCCAGCGATAAACCATTATCTCTACCCATAGTACTTAACTGTCACAGGTTATAAAATTCGGCAGTACGAATACTCGGAAGACATTTATCATATATTCTGTTATCTCCAAAATGTCTACTTGCATGTATTTGTATTCAATTTGGTGGCCGTATCGACAAATGCAGCACATATTTAAACGGAAATACGAGGGTAGTCTATATTGAAGTTGAAAGTTTTATTGCCTCGTAATTCAGTTACTCCACTATACACTTTACTTTTATTTTTAAAAATAGAAAGCATTAATTACCTGCAAACCATTGGAAACACAATGATAACTGTTGCTAAAATTCATGAAACATGAGTCTCATTATTAAATATGTGACTATTTACTCGTAAACAATTTCCGAAAAATAATAATAAATTCACTGTAATAGAACGCAGTAACGTAACTTTAGTGATGTATAGAAAACCTGTTTAATAGACCAGCAGATTAAAACCAATGTTCTACCCATCAACAAGTTTGATTAATTTTTTGCTGTCTAGTTTATTTAAGGTGAAAGTTTATGAATAGTTGCCTGCCTGTAATGAAGTTGCGAGATAATCTATGCCCTAATTACAATATATTGCAATGTAAACAATACTATGAAATCAACGCTTACAATTATTTTAATATTGAATATGACTAGAACCCGGAGAAATTCAAGGGTTCACTGACCAGAAGGCTAGCCTCCAAGAATGTATGTTTTCTAAAGAAGACAGCAGCTGCTCATTAGCTGCTCGCTTCCACGGTAAAGTGGGCATGTGATTAGTTACATTTTTATTATTGGCTCAGCGACTTACAGGATGTCAGATAAGTCAAGGGCCAGTTGCGAAAGTGACACGACCGTGCAGTTGCTGGAATTCCAGCTTGTGTCGGAAAGAAAACGCGAATTTTTCAGATCCCTAAACATGACAATTCATTGCTCTGTCCCTTTCAATTTTTGCCCTCCATTCTCCACTGCCGCAGAACGCAAAAATATCCATAACTGACCCATTGAACAACAAGCACTTAAAATAAAAGTGTTATATAACGAACTTATAGGAATAACCTAGATTTAAAACTTCAAACAAATCTTAGGAAATAATATTTTAAAATACGTAATTAAATGAGAGTTGTACAAAAAAATTTCAAATATACAGTCTTACGCGTGAATAATGTGCTATTGTAAGGCAAACAGTGATGATGTGAAATAATGGTAGGTCTACTTGCAATTCGGTGCATTTTTTTTTTACGTAAACAAGAGCTAAAATACAATTTCAAGACAATACATCATGATAAAAGAAAATTATTTTATGATATAAAACTAGCAAAACCTTTGTTTCGTACTATTACTCAGCTGACGTAGTCAGAAAATTTTCTTAAAAACGCTTCCAAAATGCCACGTCACCAAACCTACGCTTTTTCCATCCCATGACCTTGCATTCTCTGTAGGAGCGCTAAAGTGGCTGCCTGGTGAAGTGTGTGTTTGTGTGTGTGAGGCTAAAATCTATGAGGCGCTATGGGCGACGTCTGCCAACACGTGCATTGGGATATCGCCATTACGTCCAAAGTCGTAAACGAGCGCACATTGTTCCCGCCGTAACGTTTTTACTTGGGGACGTTTAGCGGTAACCCTATCATTTTATTGAACGTGTCATTGTGTGCAAAGTCCAATGTAGATGTATATACCACTACTAATTTCAAACAATTTATGTGTACATACCTTGAGAAACAACCGTCTGAGAAAGCAGATTTCAGGAACGTCTGAGGTTTTTAAAATAATGATTAATGTTCGTGGAGTCTTAAGTCACTTTCTTATGTAGTCTGAAGTATGTTTTCTTTTCGTAAGTAAACAATGTGGACTAGTCACTGAGAAAAATGCAACTCCGAGCGCGTTGCACACATTTCGAGCGCCAGCCAGGGGGTCGCCTAACATTTAGGTCTTACTTGCTGGTGTGGGGTGACATGAGGTACGGGAAAGCCCAGATTTAATGGGATATCGCCGAGAAAACCCACTGAACAACGCCATCGTCCAGCATGCTTACTACATGCGAAAATCCGGGTCGATCCTGCCGGGAATCGAGGTCGGATCGCATTGGTAGAAGGTGAGTGCTCTATCCACTGCGTCAACTGCGACCCCATTTCTCTCTGGAGATGCATAAACACTCGGAAGGGAGAAGACATGAGCGATGCTTCAGCACATACGATGGTGACGTGGGGGGGGGGGGGTGACTGCCCTTACTCGGCCCGACAAAGTGGATCGAAAGTCAATTTGCCAGCCCGTTCCTCTCGGAAACCCGGTTAAGTTTACGAACGCAAGTGGGGACGTTAGCGTAAAAGGGAATATTTCCCGCGGAGATGAACGTTGAAAAGGAAAAGTGTGCTTGTTTTCTGGGGGTGAAATACGTGACTTTTGGGGATGCTTTACGGGAGTGCTATTTCCTTGCGAGTGGAGTATTTTTTTTTTTTTTTTGATGGGGAAAAAAGGGGAGATGTACACATATGATTTATCGACCCTTCGCCAGAAATTCACACGGAGGTTAGACATATTTGACGGCTTACAAACACCCCATGCTTGCCGTTTATTTAAAGCCTGTCTTTTTATACCTCGACGCAGAGTGGAACATTTTCTTAAGTCCTGGAAAGTTAGAAATTAAGTTTTTTTGGACAGATCGCAAGAAACTATATTTACTTCATACACGGAATCATTGATTAACGAACAGTACTTAGAACCCACATAATTTATACATTCCCGACTCCTCTCGTATTATTCTGATAAACTCTAAAAATATGTGTGCTGGGTGTACACAACTGGAATGCTGGGTTTAATTGGAAACGAACATGTTAGCAACAAAATGTTGTGTGATGACATTGCTTTGCTCACAATCACGTACTTCGTTCGTTCTTGCACTACAAGTTCCGGTAATATGTCATGTACGTTACGTCTAGTAAACGTAAATTAATGTTTGTACTGTTCGGAATTTGAACATGCGCCCGTAATATTACAGCTAGAACGGCATTAGTAAGATTTATATCTGTGTAGAGCAAGAGGGGACTGACTCCGTGCTACGTTGCAACATTTTTCGTGAAAAATATCGTCGTATTTTGCAACTAACTTTTTCGTCTGTAATTTAGTCTAGCATTCGCTTACTGTGCGACAGTTTATGGACATACCGAGCAAATAAAATAAAACTTAAATACGTTATATCTAGCAGAAAAACACTGAAGGCAGAGGCTTTTCGAGAGTTGTTGGCAGGGTGGGCACAATTTGCCGAGAACTGTACACTCGTGTGAACGCACCGCTGTTAACCAACGACGATGAAATATCCACTGGTTACTTGTGAGCAGCCAATAATAAGCGGAACCTACTGTACATACCAGCGTGTCAGTGGCTGTAGCGTCAACTAGCACACAACACTATACAGTTCTCTGCAACTTGTGCTCTCCCTGGCAACAACCTACGAGCCGTCACTGACTGAAGGACTGATTTTGAGTACGTAAAATTTATCATGTGTCGAAAATTCAACAGAATCATGTAATTTATGTTAGTGTACCGTAAAACGGGATGAATAGGAACAAAATTTCAAATCAAAAGTTCCAGTACGCGGTTTTAAAATCCGAGTTTTTCCATAAGGTTGGCAAGTTAAAAATTTTAAAAAATTTTGAAATATAATTTGATTTCAGATAAAGGTCTAAGCTAGGAATCTGTTTCAAATTTTGTCCGTTTTCGCCCCAGCGTCGCTATCCACCCCCATTTTACGGTAGCCGAAAATCGTGCCGGAAAAATAACGGTTATGTCTGTCGTCTTCCGGCACGTTCCCGCCCCCGCACACGCGCTAGACTGCTCTCCGCCAAGCTCCTTTATTCCGGTCCCGTCTACGCCCCTTCACCCTCGCCAAAACCACCCCCGGGGTCAACCCCCTACATCGCCCGTCCCACCCCGGCGGAACTGCAATGCGGTAAACATCCCGCCGTAACTTGCAGGGCATTAACGTCATGGCCATGCCTCATGCTTCACGGAGCGAATGTTTGTGTGTGGTAGTAGCTGGAGAGGGGGAGGTGGCACGCGTGCGTACACATTTCCTCAACGAGGGCAGTGTCTACCGCAGATGTGCGCCGACCCTCGAACTACTGCGCCGGTGACTCGTTAAACGAGTCTGCGTTATCGCGTCGGGCGTCTGCGGTTACATCCGCCCTGTGGGTGTGTTCCTGACCTTCTGCGAAGAACAGCCTGATAGTCAGCTAGGCTAAGGATGTTCAAATGCTATAAAATAATTTAAAATTTATATGAAATAGTGTTAGTCTCGTAGACGATACTTATGAGTACAGTTTACTCTTACGAAATAATTTTAACTCGCATAGTTTTCTCATAACGGCGAGTCAAAGTCAAAATTGACATGCTCTGCTGTCATGCAAATAGTGAAAGCCAATTTACTTCCGTAAGTGAAATAATTCACGGTGAAATAACATGTAATAAAACATTTTTTTAAAAAAATCCCGTGAATTACTTTCGTATTAAAAATGCTGATTTTGCAACTTATTTCCTGTACTTTAGAGATTATTTTAAAATTCAAAATGTTATGTTATGGTTGTTTAAGTACTTTATTGCTTAGCTCATGGGATGTAATATCACAGTGAATTATTTTATTCAAGTAGGTCAGTTGGTTTTCGCTATTTGCATGGCAGCACAACAAGCAAATTTTTACTTTGTCGCACCGTTATGACAAAAATTACGAATTTGCAGCGTGTTTGAGGGCGCGGTTACAGTTATTTTCATCACCATGTTTTTATTTTTGGTTTGTACCATATATTTTTTTAGACACAAAATATGACTAAATTTTGCTCTTATGAAATTTATTTATCTCTCTTATTTTTCGCGTAACTGAAAAAATTCACAGTGGATAAAGGCGTCACAGACTACAATTTCACGTGCATACAAACAAAGAATAAAAACGTTTTGTATGTAAATAAAAATGCTGAAAATTAAAATACAAATTTAAAAAATTCAACATTTTATTTAAAAACCTAAAAATATTTTATTTTGTGGTTTAACACAGTTGAACTTGTAACCTACGACATCGTTATTCACTGTGGATTTTTTCACTTTGGCAAGTAAGTTGGTTTTAGTGTCGTACTTAAAACGGAAACATACAAATTTTGGCTTTAACGAGCCATTGCTAGAGACATGCAAAATTCACGTTATCATTTGGTAGCAGACTAAACTTCACTTTCTTATACATAATATAACATAATTGGCAATTCAATTGGCCATGAACTTCACTGTTTTGTCATTTATATGTGTTACGCCTTTACAGGGATTGGCCTCTCTACTGTGTAAGCATTCTCTGTGGTAAGTCACGACAATATCGGCCAGCGGGAGACGTCGAACGTGCCTATAGTCACTTGGAGACTAGTCAGCTGTCAGAAAATAACGCGAATTTTGCATGTCTCTAGGCATTGCGCAAAAAACTATGTACGATAATAAAAAATATAAGAGCAAAATTTAGTCACATTTTATGTCTGAAACAAGGAAAAAAAAAAATAGCTGGTACAAGTATAAAAATTCAAACATGGTTATGAAAATTCACGCAAACGAGCCCTTAAGGAGGTATTTTCCTAGGTTTGTTGATTTTATGTTTGCTTACTTGTAACTGGTTTTTATGACTTTAGGGGTCTCTCTGCCTTCGCTTTAAACGCGTAGCAGAGAGTGACGGCTATGTTTTTTTGACGAAACTATTTAACGCGCATTATATTTGTATAACTACGAAAAGGACACACACTTCAAACTATGTCTCTATTGTTTTGAAAATTCGGCACGTTTATTAGAAACACAATTTCCTGGCCCTTCAATATGGGCAAAAATGGGTATTACAGGCTGCCGTATCTGGAAAAATAACGATCTGATTCGAAAAATAAAACTGTAGAAACATACGTTTGACTTTGAACTCTGCTGCCCACAAATGAACTAATGTGGTCATCGCTTAAAGTCCCGTAGGAAAAAGAATAACAGTAAGGCATTGCATGCCACCTGAGTGGCTTATCCGGAAAGGCGATAATGCATTACATCAAAGCCATCTTTAGTAGAAGGCCGCGGCCTTATATCTAGCAACCCTATCAGGAAGGGTCATTTTAACACTTTTATCTCACCAAAGGCAGTGGCTTGCCCTGATTCGTCGGTATGTAGGGCAGAATAACGAATCATGTACAGCCATTGGAGACATAAAAGAAGTGATAAAATGACCCTTCCTGGCAGTGTTGCCAGATATAACGCCTCGGCCTTCTACTAAAGATGGCTATGATTATATACGACGGTCAATGGCAATCTTACCACCCCTGCCACACACACAGACGCGGCTTATCTAGGGAGGCCCCTTAAGGAGCTTCCCTAGTTAATACATTAGCACCATTTCAGGATGATTTGTTTATTCTAATTTGTTATAGCATAATTTATTGACGGCAGTAAATTTTTTTAAGCCAAGAAAAAGCCGCATTTATGTTCCTATGTTGCAAGTTTTGACACTTGATTATATTAGTACGGTTATAGAAACAAATTGGGATTTCAGTGAAATATTGTAATACAGCACCATTTGTTTACAATACATAATCTTCTACCAAACAAATAATGTAACTATAGTAACTTGTAAATCTATTGCCAGAGACACGATTTTGTAGTGGAAAGACTTTTGGGGTCATTTAGTCCTAATGTCTTATTTGCAGCTCTGCTCAGTGGTCAGTAATTTTTACCTGTCTTACTTCTCATAAGCAGAGGTACGTAAATTTCGCAGATACATTCCAGGTCAGGTTGAACGCCAATTATGTATACTTGATTGTCATATCTGTGCCTTGCTGGCGGCTGTTACGAAACGCGTTTCACTACTGCAAGCCAGTAGTAAATAAGTAAATAATACGAAGTGCTATCGCTTGCTACCTGCTTGTACGGTTATAAGCCAATAGATAATCGATTGTAGTCAGTGGGTGTATAGGACTGACAAGTCTAAGCTGCTGCCAGATGAATCCGCGAAATTAACGTACCTCTACTCTTAAGATTCTAAGGGAAACTCACAGACGTACGGTGTCACAAATACCTTATTCTGATTGGTGCAGTCAGTTGAATGCCGTGTCTGAATAAAGATACGCTGCCAATAACCATGAAGCCAGGGCTGCCGATGTGCACCGATGACATCGAAACCAAAGGGCGGGAAAATATTTTCGGTCACAGGTCGGAAAGATGGAAACTTGTATCTGTAACTACGTTACAGGTCAGAAAGATAGTAGAATTTCTTGTGGATGAGTGTGGCAAGGGAAAATTGCTGCTGCTAGTTGCGTTGGCATCGGCAAGAGGTCAACTTTATTATGGCGCTAATCGATAGTTAGCGGAAAAATTCGAGAGTTCACTGGCCTTCAGAATAGCCTCCAAGAACATTTGTTCACTCAAGCAGATAACTGCCACGCATTGGCTGTTGTTCGCTGACCAAGTTATAACACATGATTGGGCCTACATTTACTTGCGTCTATATTAATGACTCAGCAACCTTAAAAAGTGTCAAATAAGTCAATGGACAACTATAATGATCACACGGAGAGTTGTTTGAACTTTAGCTTTTCGCTAGTTGAAAACGCGAATTTTTCATGTTGTTATTGATCGGCAATTGTCGGTTTTGCACCCGAAGCCCTTATTGTAAGCGCTAGCCTAATGCCGACCCCTTAAAGCCAGATTCACTACACTTCACGTACGTACGAACACACGCACCTATGTCAAGTGTTATATATTGGAATCACAAACTTTCACTACAGACATGCGTCCAGCGTTACAGATAGCCGCGTAACTGGCAGATGAAATTGTCCTTACCAAGCTGACTACACTGAGGTCCCTAACCTACAGTGGTCTGTATGTGATTTGTTAATGATTTTTGCAATGGGGGTGTTTGTCAAACTGGAGTGTTCTGTTGAATAGACGACATTGCTAGTGGATGTTGAGTCACAGAAAATATACAGTTACATATAAACTAAGCACGAGCAAATTATTATTATTAAAAAAAAAAAAAAACGATGAAACAAACAAGGAAGCCAGAAAAGATTGTAGCATCAAACATACGAATGATTCAGAAATAGGCACACAGTCTGTATACATTGAAAAAAAAAAAAAAATATATATATATATATATATATATATATATATATAAGCGAAGGGGCCGCGGTGGCCGAATGATCAGACCACCAAGGCGATCCGGGTTCGATTCCCGGCGGGGTCAGTCCCCGGATTTTCGCATGTGGGAATCGAGCCGGACGATGCCATTGGTCGGCGGGTTTTCTCGGGGTTCTCCCGTTTCCCCCAACCTTACATTCCGGCGCTGCTCCATACTAACCTCATGTCACCCCTTACCAGCGCTGAAGACCTCGATGTTAAGCGCTGGCCAAATATCTCTCATTCACTCATTGAAAACGGGAGGGTGGAGAGAGGGGAGGGAGGATAGTCAAGCATGCAAGGAGATAGACTAAAGTATGTGGAAAGTATGACAATAATGGACAATAACAACCAAGACAACACGAATAAACACAGCGACAGAAATTGTTGTGGACAAGATAACACAGCTAATATAATACTGACGAAGATAGTAGGCTCTCTTCGACAACATATGTGACGTTTCGGAGACTGGTATCCGTTCCCGTCTTCAGGCACACAATCAATCTGAGAGCAGCGTGACTATCACACCTGGGAAATCAAACTAGCAATGTCATGTATTCAGTAAAGCACTTCAGTTTGTGACCAGAATGTTTGATCAGCAGAAGATAGACGTGTTGTGACAGAGCGTATACCTGCAATTACCTCAGTTCACTCTTTTGATCCAGTGTCACATTCATTCAGGTCACTTTGTAAAGGAAAACTTCGAAGGGAAATGTTACTCTCCTCACGTTAATAGGGTGACCTTCCGTAAACACTTCATATGTAGAGACATGCAGATCTCGTGTTATTTGACAGAAGAATCGGCTCAAAATTATTGTTAGAGGTTATTGTTAATGGCGGGAAAATGTGACTTTTTGCTGGGTTTCAACGAACGTTCAACTTATCACAAGATTACTGGCTTTCGCTTGTACGTGGAGCTGTTACGCTGTTCGACTGAGCCAATAAGATTCCCGATATTGAATATTTGATATCTGTTATTGGCCTGCAGACAGCTAAGATGCGTCACGTACATCACAAAATCATACGTGTTGCAAATAACTACAGTGTTTTAAAGTGTACGTTGGAACAAAACATTCGTGCGATATATAGAGACCTGAAAATTTCGCATTTTCTTTCAGGCACAAGCTAGGATTCCAGCAACTGTGAGTTCGTGCTATTTCCACGATTGGTCGTTGACTTATTTGACAACTCCTGCAGGTCGCTGAACCAATAATAACAATGTAACTAAATGCAGGCCCATTGCACTGTGTCAGCGAGCAGCTAATGAACAACTGCATTATACTTCATATCACACATATTATTGAAGGCTAGCCTGCAGGTCAGCGAACCCGTGAATTTTTCCGGTCTCTAGCAATATACCATCATTAGAGACACTGGTAAATCGCGGGAAAAGTTGATTGTTTGCTAGGCCCCAACATGCTATGTATAACATTTAAGGTTTTGCACCTATATTGGCTATCGGTTATATGAAGCACTGTGTCCCTCTTCAACAGACCCAATTAGAACTGTACAGTTATAACACATAACTAGAGATGATGGTATATCGCGAAAATGTTTTGCGTCAACATAGCCTTGAAAACACTGACACAACGTAGCTGTCTGCAGACCAATAACATGCATAAAATATTAAAATAGCGGCATTCTTATTGGCTCAGTCAAATAGGGCAGTAGCTCCACGTACAAGGAAAAGCCAGTAATCTTTTGATAAGTTGAACGTATGTTGAAGCCTAGCAAATAGTCAAGTTTTTCCGCGATAAACCATCATCTCTACACATAACATGTGTGATTTGTCAGAAAACTGTTCGCACGTGTCACGATTGAGATACTACAGTTTATTGGAGACTATGTTAAATATTTTCGCGATTTTCCAGTGTCTCTAACCATCATCTATAATTATTGTTTGCTCATCTGACTCCTGCTCTTGTGCGCCAGTGTGGCCTGTCCGAAGGAATTTTACAACCATTGACACTAGGTCGACATAATAGCTCCTGCTATCGTGTAATGCAGACACTTGTAGGTACGAAGGCCCAGAACCTATAACGTCACGGGGTGAGTTCGGGTCAACGTAGACCAGTGGATTCTACCATGTTGCCAAAATAACGCTAAATTTGCACCTATATTGGCTTATGTGTTTCTCGAAGTCTTAGCAACTCTACTAGGAAAGTTGTCTGGAATCATATTATTCGATCGCCTTCGGTGTTTAATGTTTAAATACAATCACTTAAAATTTTACCATAAAATTGGAACTATAACTACACGCAAACGACTTTAGAAATATTCATGATAATTAGGGCCCGGTAGTTTTTGCGAAAAGATTTTTGCAGCACTTTGTTTCAGTGCCTTACGTGCGCACCTGCATCTCTGCTTCGTGGTCGGTGACTGGATGCCGTAATGTACAACGTCTGGAGGTTAAACCCACAAACAACAGACGTGTTGTGTCACAGTTATCCATGTACTGATTGGCACAGTCAAATGAATAATGACTCCGCACAAAAACACTCTGCCAATAATCATGAAGTTGAGCTGCAGGTGTGCACGAAAGACACTGAAAAAAAGTGAGGCAAATATCTTTACGTGAAAACTACCGGGCCCTAATGATAATTGTTCATTCTGTGCAGGTATCTTTAGCACTTATTGTAAAATGCAAATCAAAAAAGTTATACAGCAAAATTGAGAGATTTGTCTTTAAAATAAAAAAGGAACTAAGTGATACTCATTACTACCTTAATTAATATTATAAAAATGTGTATTTACATATTAATTCTTTTTCACTCACTAGTATTTGATAAAGTATAGCAAAAATATAAAACATACGGAAAATGTAGCAAACAGATTTTTACAACTTGAATGTCCTTAAGCAACAGTTACGCTATAAAATATTTACTTTTGTATAAGATCTCGCATACGAACTCTCATGCAAGAATATCTAAAACATTTCACACACGTATTTTGCACCCGGTTTGGTCATTCCAGGTTGTTAGTTAATGGAGTTTGTTGATATTCAGTAGCTACGTTATCAGGTATACACATATTTAATTTTTAAACGAACACTGTAAAACTGTCTTTTTTTTCGAATGACTGTGATTTATGATTTTCTTGTTGACAGATACAACGTAATAAAATGAAATTTATGACTTTCCGTAATCCTCTTTGCAAAGCTAAGTTTATTTATAGCGCCGCTGATTTTGAGAAAAGAAGAGAATTTTTCACCTTGTTTCACCTTATGCAGCTGTGCTTCGTGGTTATTGACAGTGTCTTTGTGTAGAGCCGTCTCTCATATTTGACTACACCAATCAGAACAAGGTTACTGCGACCCCACACGTCTGTGATTTGCGGGTAGAACTCCACACACACATCCCATCTCTGACCATTGCTATGATTCATGCAGAAGATCTGCTGATGCGCTCATAATGCATTGAAACATGGCCGTCTTTAGTAGAAGGCCGGAGTCTTGAATATGGCAACGCTGCACCGGAGGCCTGCTGCTGGTCGCTCATTGGCTACCCTAGTCAGTGTAGACGTGTACACGCAACTAAAGCTGCATCTATACACATTGCAGAGACAACGGTGGCCAAGAAGTGACAAGCAGCAGGCCTCCGATGCAGTGTTGCCACATTCAAGACTCCGATCTTCTACTAACGACGACCATGAATGAAACCAGATGGTTAGAGACACTGGTAAATCGCGGGAAAAGTTGATTGTTTGCTAGGCTCCAACATGCTATGTTTAACACTGAAGGTTTTGCACCTATATTGGCTATTGTTTATATGAAGCAACGTGTCCCTCTTCAACAGACCCAATTAGAACTGAACAGTTGTAACACAGAACGTGTGTGATTTGCCAGAAAACTGTTTGCACGTGTCACGATTGAGATACTACAGTTTATTGGAGACTATGTTAAATATTTTCGCGATTTTCCAGTGTCTCTACAGATGGTTAATAAATATTATTCTTTCAACGGAAAATCAGTGGCTCTTATGATTTAGGCCTACTCTCGTCCCAGTAATTAATAAACTGTAAAATGACAAACGCAAAACGCTCAAAATAATCTCTCAACCCTTTAAACTAACCGGGGAATTTTTCAAAAATAGGACCGAGCCTGTTTCCATGTGTTTATCAACGTGTTATTTGTGGCTTTATCTGTGATATTGCACTACAGAAACCATTTGTACACTTTTAAGGAACAAATAAATATCTAAACTGAAATGGGCTGTTTAACGTTGTTGAAGCCGTAATTTTTTCTCGAAGTTTAGAAGATATTTTACAGTTAAATGTTTTGAAAAAAATTAACACGTGTTCATTACACAAAAAAAAACTTTTTTTTACTCGGAAATATGAAATTTTTTATTTAAAATATAATTTCGTACAGTTTAAAAAGTAAATTTAGGTATTTCTTTAAGTCGCTTGAGTGGCAGTTATTTTCGAAAAATGATGTCTTTTTGTTCACCTACATTGATATAATAATAAACTATATCTTTACTATCACAACATTTTGTATCAAATGTTTATAGTAAATAGAGAATACCTGTTGCCTGTTTCCCAAGAAAATCATAATCAGTAATAGGTATCAAATATTACATTAGCGGGATTCTTATAGACTAAGTCAAATAGGGTAACAGCTCCACGTACAAGATAAAGCCAGTAATAATCTGATAAGTTGAACGTGTGTTGTAAACTAGCAAGCAGTCAAGTTTTCCCGCGATAAACCATCCTCTCTAACTATGATATAAATAATTATTCGGAAGAGTTAGGCACAATTTTTATATTACACATAGTAAAAATGACAGTTTCGTAATTTATGTGACTGCTTTAAATTACATTTCTAAACAATGTCTTGATTTCATCAGACCATTAGCTGGTATTCTAAAAATGTAGAAAATAATATGTGAATTAACACCTGCCTTATGCATGCGGCTATATTATTAATTTGGTAAAGCTCTTACGTAGAAATTAATTTTTGTATATTGCACGCTCGAACTACACCTGTAGAGTTAATAACATGCACCACATGCTTTCAAAATTCCGTAGTTAGGTACAGCGAGACGAAAATACTTGCGGACTGCACAAATGTTTTGTGTTTTATGTAATATCTGTAGAGCAAAATCTCCAATTTCATGCACATTTCATTTATCAAGTTGTCACCACCATTGTAAAATGCTTTGTTGTAAAAAAAGAGAATAATAAAACCATCAGTGCTGGGGTACCAGGCGCATCAGGGTAGCTGGGAGTTAGGGAATGACGAGAGCCAAATATAAAGCCGATGAGAAGGAGCGACTGAATTAGCAGATCGTCGATGCTGGGTTTTATATGCAGCTAGGAAGTTTTTAAATGAGTGTGAGCTCATGAGTTTTCTCTTGTATGTTTGGCACTTTAATTTGAGACACATGAGCTTTACTTCTTTTATGTACTTGTTGCTCACTGTGATGGCGCACCTCATTCGCATGCCATTGTTGTGCTTACCATTTCGTGGCTTGCGTACCTCAAACAAGTTAGTAGTATTTGGCTTTCTAAACGATCCGAAATAAATACACATCATTTACAATGGCTCAAATATAGCATTCAACTCCCACGGTCCTCTTTTACAACTAAATTCTATCTGTTGAACACGGTGTGAAAAATCTACGGTCACTACTGAAGTAAAGCATTTTAATGTGCGTTTTTATTTTTAAGTTACACAGTTTATTTGCAAGTTTAATTTTTGGATTGATTGTTAAAAGCTTACTTTACGTTTTTAATTCTACGGCATTTTTTTGCGCATGATTGCATAAGGTATTGTGACTGCTTACCCGAAGGCGTTCATACACAATTGTTGTTTTTGACATAATTTAACCACGAAGACTGGGGAAAGAAATAGCAAATAATTTACATACTGCCGAAATTGTGACATTCATTGCGTTGACTCTGTTTGTCCTGCTTTTTTTTTAAATGTAATGTTGTGTTTCTAATTGAAATGTAAGAGTACCAGTATTTTGTGTGTTGGATTCCGTAACAAAACGCTCTATATCGCCGTTTCTTGCATGTTTGTATTCATCTCCACGTGTTTCAAATGAATAGCTCCTTTTTTTTTTTTACTATAATCTAGAGAAGAAAACGGGGCAAGAATTCCTGCCCATATTTTCCACTTGTAAAATACGTTTTTTAATTTCTCAACAAGCTACAGGATCACATATATTTTCGTTACAGCGTTTCCCAGTTCAAAGTGTGTGCTTAATTTAAACGAATGATGCGACTTCCATATTAAAGCAGCCACTGTTTTGGAAAAGGGGAGAGAGAATAAAGAGGCACAGAAAAGGGGGAGGAGAGTGAAACAAACTTCTCGACAAATTCAGGATAAAAACATTGCTCTCTGCTAATGAACCGGGCAGTTTAAATTTCTGAGAGCAGCTTAATTTGCATTGCGGAATGAGAATTTAAACCAACCATACAGGTCTAATAATGTACTGTTTTAATGAGGTTGTAATTAAAATACAACCCTAGTAAAAATTTATACTTATTACGCTTGTTACATTATCGAGCGAAGTGTGTATTCTATAAAATTTGCGTTATCGGTCAGGAATTCATTAATACTGAAGTTGTTTTTTAACAATTATTATTGGTTGCGTAAATAAATAAATAAAAAATAAATAAATAAATATATATATGTATATATATATATTTATTTATTTATTACGATTTCTTTTTATACTGGAACTAAAATTATGCAATGGTAATAACAGTAAATAATTTGAGGATCTATGCTGAGCACTTAACTAGCCACAAGCAGTATTCGACAGAGTCGGTGGGCTTCGAGTGAAGTATCTTACGTTTGTTCTTACGCTATGTTTTGAACCGTGTTCTAGTTAACAAATTTGTAATAATATAAATGATCACATGTAGTGGTTTACCATAGTAAAACAACGGCATATATGGTAGATTTGCATCTGTTTCTAGATTGTAGCGAAAAGGGCTCAATACCGATTATTCTAGTTGCCGCGGTTAACGAAGCAGATAAAGCACTTGCTTCCCAGTAACGTGATAAAGTGTTTGACTCCCGGCGGGGTGAGCCGTATGAGGGAATTGTGCTGGACTCTATATAGTCTGCTGACCGGTAGGCTTAATTGGGGATATTATCATTTCTCACGCCCCTTAAATACCGAACTACTCCATGTTACCATCCTCGTATCTTCCATCAACAGAGTTGACTACCTCTGTGCCAAGCGCTGATTAACCCCTTCCCTGTTCAAGTAATTTTTTAAAATTTTCACTAAATATAATTTAAGTTTTTACACTATCCTATCTCTGTAAAATTTTAAGTCTAAATGACGTTACTTTAAAAACTAAAAGGAAGGTTTATTTTAAAGAATATAATTAAATTTTTTTTGTGTTTGTGTTAAATAGAATTACTGCCCGAGATAACTCGGGCGAAACAGTCAACATTAAACCACTCAGCCACCAAATCCTAGAGCCACGTGTTTGTCCTGAAAATATTCCCGCTCATTTTGTTTAAATGCCTCATGTGACATCGGCAGCTTTTCTTCGTGGTTATTGGCAGCGTGTCTTTGTTCATCACGTCTCTAGTTTGACTGCACCAATCAAAATGGGTTCATTGTGACACAAGTACGTCTGTGATGTGCCAGCAGAACTCCGTGTCTTAAATAGAATTACTGCCCGAGATAACTCGGGCGAAACAGTCAACATTAATCCACTCACCCACCAATTCCTAGAGCCACGAGTTTGTCCTGAAGAGATTTCCGCTCATTTTGTTTCAATGCCTCATGTGCACATCAGCAGCTTTGGTTCATGGTTATTGGCAGCGTGTCTTTGTTCAGTCACGCCTCTTATTTGACTGCACCAATCAGAATGGGTTCATTGTGACACGAGGACGTCTGTGATGTGCCAGCAGAACCAATCCCGAGACAAGCAAGAGTTAAAACATCCCATTACTACAGATGTGCACGTGGGGTAGTATTGAAATCAAACGACGCAACCACATTTTCGCCTCAAAATCCTAGCTGTACCAATAACGCATTTACATTCGCCCCAATAAAAGCTTCCAATCTAATCACGAGTTAGTATACATAATTACTAGAGATGATGGTATATCGCGAAAATGTTTTGTGCCAAGATAGCCTTGAAAACACTGACACAACGTAGCTGTCTGCAGACCAATACCAGGCATACAATATTACAATATCGGGATTCTTATTGGCTCAGTCAAATAGGGCAACAGCTCCACGTACAAGCTGAAGCCAGTAATATTCTGGTAAGCTGGACGTGTATTGAAATCCATCAAACAGTCAACTTTTCCCGCGATAAACCATCATCTCTAATAATTACTCCTTTTTTAATCGGCAAAGGTGGACAGACATTTAAATAGCCTGGCAGTCATAAGCAGGGACCCGTGATTATCGCGATCAGATTTCGGCATCAAATTGGAGACGTTTCTCATTTGACTGTACCAGTCAGAATTAAATAACTGCGATACCGCACGTCTGTGATTTGCAGCAACACTTTAATTCAAAGAATAAAGTAAAAATATTCAATCGCTGACCGTGAAGCAGAGTTGAAGACGTACCAGTGAGGCACTAAAACAAACTGCTGCAGACATATTTTTCTATAAAAATAGGGGTCCGTTTTCATTACTAGATCCACGATTTTATGTCGAAAAGAATTCTGCATCAATTGGTTTCAATGTCTTATGTGCACATGTGTAGCTCTGCCTCATGGTAGTATGTTTTAACTCCCACTTGTCTTGAGTTTCTACTGCCAAATCACATACGTAGGGACCTGGAAAGTTTGAGTTTTATTTCAGACACAAGTTAGAATTACAGTAAAATGTAAGTTCGTGCTACTTTCACAACTGGCCGTTGACTTATTTGACACCACCTTGAAGTCGATGAGTAGAGCCAGTGATTTTTGGTGAAAATAGTTCTGCAACAACTTGTTTCAATGCCTTACGTGCACACCTTCAACTCTGGTCCGTGGTTATCGGCAGAATATAATAGGTAGAGATGATGGTTTATCGCGGGAAAACTTGACTGTTTGATGGGTTTCAACGTACATTCAGCTTACCAGAACAATAATGGATTTCGCTTGTACTTGGAGCTCTACCCTATTTGACTGAGCCAATCAGAATCCCGCTATTGTAATGCCTGGTGCTTTTTATTGGTCTGCAGACAGCTACGTTGTGTCAGATGTATATCACCCAACCATACGTGTCGCAAGAAACTACAGTGTTTTCAAGGGTATGTTGGCACAAAACATTTTCGCGACATACCATCATTAGAGATGATGGTTTATCGCGGGTAAATTTGACTGTTTGCTAGGTTTCAACATACGATCAGCATGTTAAAAGATTACTGGCCTTTGCATGTACTAGGAGCTGTTACACTATTTGACTGAGCCAATAATAATTCCGCTATTGCTATATTTGATGCCTGTTATTGGTCTGCAGACAACTACGTTGTGTCAGAAGTATATCACCGAATCATGTATGTAGCAAGAAACTACAGTGTTTTCAAGGGTATGTTGGCACAAAATATTTTCGCGATATACCATCATCTCTAACCATCATTAGAGATGAAAACACGGTAGTTAACTGCAACATATATGATTTGGTGATATACGTCTGACAAAACGTAGCTGCCAACAGACCAATAACAGGTATCAAATATTGCAATATCGGGATTCTTATTGGCTCAGTCAGATAGGGTAACAGCTCCAAGTAGTAGCGAAATCCAGTAATCTTCTGGTAAACTGAACGTGTGTTGAAATCCAGCAAACAGTCAAGCTTTCCCGCGATATACCATCATCTCTAATGATGGTATATCGCGAAAATGTTTTGTGTCAACATACCCTTGAAAACACTATAGTTTCTTGCAACATGTGTGATTGGCTGATGTATATCTGACAAAACAAAGTTGTCTGAAGTTCAATAACATGCATAAAATATTACAAAAGAGTGAATCTTATTGGCGCAGTCGAATTGGGCAACAGTTCAACGTAAGAGTGAAAGCCAGTAGTCTTTTGATAAGCGAAACGTGCGTTGAAATCCAGCAAACAGTCAAGTTTTCCCGCGATAAGCCATCATCTCTAACCATCATCTCTAATATTAGGGCAGAGGCGTGGCTCATTTGACTGTAGCAACCAGAACACTGTTACCGCGACACTACACGTCCGAGATTTGCGGGTAGGACCCCGTGACGCCGTCAGTTAACAACTTCCAATCACTGACCATAAGCAGAGAAACAGGTGTTCACATAAGGCACTGAAACAAGTTGTTGCAGAATTATTTTCACCAAAAGTCACTGGCTCTATCGACGAGCCAATAAAATCAATGTAACTAAATACAGGCCCATTCACTGTGTCAGCGAGCAGATAATAAACAGCTGTTGCCTGCTTCAGTACACAGATATTCTTGGAAGCTAGCCTACAAGTCTCTGAACCCGCGAATTTTCCCCCGTTTCTACACACACGTATGATGCCATAAATGTCTTACTCTGATCGGTGCAGTCAAATGAGAGACTAGTCTGTGCAAAGACACGCTGCCAATAACCAGGAACCAAAGCTGCTGATGTACACGTAAGGTTCGCGACCAAATAATGGCTCTAGTCATTAGTAGGGACCCCTGATTTTCGCGAAAAGATTTTTTCCCCAGTTTGTTTCAGTGCATTGTATGCATATCTGCAGTTCGGCTTCAAGGTTATTGGCAGCGTATCTTTGTAAACAGTCGTATTTCATTTGACAGAGCCAATCACATTAAAGTGACTGCAGAACAACACGTCAGTGATTTGTGGGTAGAACAACAAGACTTGTGGGAGTCGAAACATCCAATCGCTAACCATGAAGATGAACGGCTGATGTGTACGTAAGACGCTGAAACAAACTGGGCCAAAATTCTTTTCTCGATAATCAAGGGTCCCTTGTCGTTAGAGTATATCTGAGGAGTGCCGGAGTAAGGGGGAGAGGGGATAATTCTGACCTCTGGCTGAACGACCGGATCATGGAACTTCGTGTCTCCCTCTCCCACGCCGTTACACGCGGAACTCTGTCGCCGATGTTCATTTCGCGAACCCACGCTGCACTGAGCGCCGCTCTGACCTTTGTCGCGCACCGCCTGCGTTCGCCGGCACATTCAATTAATATTCCGAGCAAACCACTCCGGGAAATCAATAGATACGGCGTGCCACTGGTGCGAGCAAATATTCGTTCCTGTTCCACTCCAACCCCCAAAAAACATCGCCCCTCCCCCAACCACCACAAATCCCCAACCACTCCGCGCGGACGCAAAAAACGCAACTACAAAAAAAATAAAATACCGTTACGAGATAATACTTCCACTGCGGTCTAGAACATGGCGCTTTATTTTCCCAATTAATGAAGGAGTCATTGTAAACAATTTTTTAAAGTCGAGGAGCAGAACATTTTTTTAGTTGAGGGCAAAAGTGAACTATACGAAATTTATGGCCCCTGTAAATAATTTAAAGAAACGCAAGTATGTAACAATGAAATATTTTGGACATATGTCATTGCAGCGAATAGTGTGTTACAGAATACGCGCAGACAAACAGACCAGTAAACAACTGGCAAACAAAAGGTAAACACATGAAATTCCTCAAGTAATTCAGTCAGTTACGTTCAGAATCGCAAACTTTTCTTCTGTTTGATTACCAGTCTGTTCTGTGGCGTGTATTCTGTGACAAACCATTTGATGCAATGGCATAAATTATGTCCAAAATACTCTTACATCTTTGATTAGTAACATGTCCCCACTGCAAGAATCGGTTAGAAATTACATCAAGGGCGAGTATAGTTATGCAACACCTGTGGAGAATTATAAGTGTGGGATATTAATTACGACATTTCAACCTTGAAGTTGACTAAATACGAGCTCTTGCAATCATGTAATTTCCGTGATTAATTATATTCTAAAAGACATTAAAAAAATAAGTGGCATTGGCAGTGTACATTGGATTCTGATGCTGTTATGTTTGATGATTTTATAGCCAAAAATGTCAGCATGATCTATTCGTGCTGTTAAACTATTTTATTCCAATTAAATATGTGAGTGTATTTGTGTTTTCTACGTTCTTCTGCTTTTTCTCGGAAGTAGGTTTTTGGCACTAAGTCCATTTTGAATTTCAACTCTGCAATTTTTGTACCGTCATACCCTTGCGAACGCTGGAGTTTCTTACGACATGTGTGATTGGGGGACATATGACACAAGATAGCCGTCTGAAGGCCAATGGCCGGCGTAAACTATTAAAATAACGGGATTCTTATTGGCTCAGCCAAATAGGACAACAACTCCAGGTACAAGCTCAACGTTCCTTTCAACTACAGCATTCAAGTCTTCCCGCGACGAACCATCATCTTTAGTCATAACACGCTTTAATTAAAACTAATGCTCACAGATTTTAATATCATTTTAAGGAATTTAACGAGAAATATTCGTTTATTTCGCTCATAACTGTACGTGTATGTGCCGTTTCTCGAAATATACTACACATAAATAAAATCACTGTAGTGAATGGTCTTTGCGAAATTATTCTGTGGTAATAACAACATTTTTTTGTGAACACAATTGCTTAGTGGTAACAACAGAATGTTTTTGCAATGGCCACAAAATTTTTTTGGCATTGTCAAAATAAGATAATATTTTGTAGCTGGCACTAAATTTTTTTCATGCACACCAGATTTTATAACCCGTACTGACAAAACATAACTAGTCAATTCGCGGTCATAGTATGTACAAATATATCAGATTTAAGGTCCAGACGGCGAATGAATTTATTCAACCAAGGCTCTTGTCAGTTATGCTAAGTAAAAGTATATAAGTCTTAAATATTTTTATTACTCTCGTATATTTATGGCCTTGCTTATAAATAATATTTTGCTCTTTTAACTCATGATACCAATTATTTTGGTACACCAATGTCTGCAGTAAAACTTTACAGTGAATACTGAAATGTAATGGTCAACCATCTACTTCGCTTCTGCAACAAATATCTTTCACTGAAATTAAGTTTCTTCGGTCTTATGGATTCCTAATAAACAGCAGTAAAGGGAAATAGGATGAAAACGTTTCTTATGAAAATTCAATTGGAGTTCAAGACATTTTAATATTTTATTCGACGATACTTAATTGGAGCAGAGTGAATTTTTTCGAGTTTTCCATTGAACGTAATTTTTCTTTTTGAAAATTACTAAGGGCACTGATTAATAGCCGGCAAAGTTGAATGTTTTCTAGATTTTAATGTGAGACCACCTAGACCCTTCTGCAACCACTTCATGATTACAGAAAAACCAACAGCAGTAACACTGGACTTCAAACTGCTCCCCTGGTCTTTTCTTTAGTTCCCCAAACTAACCTTTAACCTAGGGAGTGTAAACAAGATAAAATATTTTCTTTTTCTTAAAACCTTTCTGGTATTTCATAACTGAAATGTCAAAAATTACAATAAATATAATTTATTTCTCTTTTTTTCTGAATAATTCTAAAATACAATACAAACAACAACCTTTAAATTTGCTTACAGAAAAATATGAAAAACTATATGGTTACATTAATTACGTTATTTAGAAAATGCAGGTTCAATAAGTAAACATGACTAAAAAACTGAAGTTACAAAATATAGAACAAAAATACACGATAATTTACTTTGTCTCAAATACAAAAAAAAAAAAAAAAAACTTTTTTGAGACTAATAAACCTTTAACTTGTCAGAATCGACTATTACGTTGCCTGCATTGGCAACTGCCAAAAAGACACAACCTTAAGAATTACAATATAGTAAGGTCAAATCAATAAATAAATGAAATTTTTCTCTCAGAAGCTCACCAAGCGTTAACCTTAGGAGAACATAACCTCCATTACATGAAAATAGCAAACAGTTTTCAACTCTAAATTTTAGAAATATGTTTTGGCGACAGCAGGAAAACTAACCATCATGACCAATGTAAATTACAATTTAACATCTCAATTTTTAGAAGCTTGCGAAACCTTAGCAACATTATGGCAATCATAACTGTCATAGCAAAATTAAGAATAAACTCATTACAACCTACGACCTTCTTTAGCCAAGTACGTGGCATAAAACAGGGAAGGTTCAAATACAAATTATTACAAAACCACGAAAATTTTTGAATTATTATGCAACCTGCATCACGTAACCTCCTAGCCATAATATGGCAATAACAATACTTATCTTAAACAACAGCGTCATTCCCCAAGTTTGACTACCGAACCCAGCAAAAATCCGGTCATTTATAGTTGATCTCTCACTCCCCTACTTTCTCAAAACTGTGGTGGGATCTAGGTTCAAACGAAAGTCTGTTGAAAAGATCACGTGGCGCATCGGTGATTAGAGCTTAACCAACCAGAAGCTTCTACAATATTTTGTAGGAACACTACTGAATTCCCTTCTCTGCTGATCACTATTTCCCCTCATTGCCGACGTCACAGTTCAAACCAACAGCACACTGTCTCTATTTGCCTCGAGCTGGGAACACTACAGCACGTCTCTGAATAGTGCAGGTACATCGTTATTAAATTTAACGTAAATATTCAACGTTTGTTCACAACTACGTCATGGGAATCCATGCCATCGCACACAAATACCAGGTAAGCGTACAATAAACTATATTTACGTAGGCGAAAATATGTCCATGTTGATTTCCACACGGGAAAATAATACGTCGTAAGCATGAACGTTAGCTTCATTCCGATATCAAATAGACACCGTCACAAATGTAACATGTCCTTACCTAACTTTCTTCTTTCACCACTTGCGTTTTTCCACGTGACCTGGCCAACGATAACTCTTGCTTTTGAATATTATATATTAGTATTTAAAAAAAGTACTTAATCATCTTCCAGCTATAAACACTGCTACATTGTTTTCCAAATTACGGTGGCACGAAAGATTCTGGTGATATTCCAATATTTCTAACGATTATTTATTAATAGAAGCAAATTTCGTTTTTTCTTTCCAACACAGTAAAAAAATTTGTACATTTACAAGGCAAATCTTGTAAACTAATATCAGAACGTAATAAGTCAGGTAATGATTGTAAGATGTCAGAAACCTTTTAAAGTGGTTACAAATATCGTAAACACCCTTGCGAACTAGTAAAATAAACATTAATGAGCAAATGTTTCGATTTGAAACAAAATAAACCTAGGAGACCTGACAAATTTTACAAAATATTTTGTAATTTTACAAAACATTTTTTTGGAAACTAGTTTCCAAATTTTTTTTTGTAATACTACAAAAAGTATTGTAAACTTAACCAGATATTAGCCGTAAATATACAAAATTTGTTTCTATATTTACAGAAATCTTTGTAAATATACAAAGAATTTTGTAAAAGTAAAAGTTTTTTGTATATTTTACGAAAAGTTTTTGTAGTGTTACCAAAAACCTTTTTTGGAAACTGGTTTCCAAAAAACCTTTTTGTAAAAGTACAAAATTTTTTACTGTGAAAAATATTTGATCGTGATGTAGGTGCTGTTTATGACAGGACACCGTTTTCTTGCGCTAACGTCTGAAAAAAATTAATGCTTAAGTGCCTAGCATGTCATATCTGTAGTTACATTTGTTAAGCTCAGTTCGATCTAACCAAGAGCTTCAGCATCCATACAAGAACACAGAGCGGAACAGATATAGGGTCTCTTTGCTAAAACAGACGGGCGTGTATTCACAATTCACACACACACAACGGGAGTCCTCTCTTCATAGCAGCTGAAGCCTTTTCGCATTTTACTCGTCAAGTGATAAAGAAAAGACGTGATCAGAAATGTAAGTGCTCCCGAGCTTTCTCGTGAAGCTAGGAGCAGAAGAACAAGATACAAAGAAGTGCAAAGCAAGCTATGAAGAAAGTCTGGCTTGAAATTCGGCAACTGTAGCATGCCCTTATTTCTCTGGTATCCACGAAGTTCCCGTACTGGATATTGGAAGTATTATTTTACATTAAATATGTTGCATCGCAAGAGATTAGGAGGGAAGGAGAATGCTTCTCTGACGGTTTTCCATAGTTCCTTTGATATTAGCTCCTTGAAATTAATGTATTGAAAAACTGAAAGCATAATATATCTCTGGTGGTTGAATTTATTACAAAATTTACGAGATTATAAAGTCGCTCACATTTAGAAAGAGGTCAGAGCTCTGTAACATGCTCCAAACTTTTCGTATTAAAAAAAAATTTAAACACGAAACCATACGAAATGTGCACGAGAAGAAAAAACACAGTCAATTGGAATATTGTAATTACTGTTTTTAATAGTTTCTGAAACACTTTTCGGTGAAACGGATACAATTTACGTCAATTCATAACTACACAGTATGCCTAATCCGTTTGAATACTGACAGGAAATTGTAAGTTGCCATAGCCATCAGTGACTGAAGTATTAATCATTAAATTCTAATTTTCAATTGTTTGATAAATGTGCAACAGGCTTTTCCGTAACAGTTAGTGGCGTGTCTCCCATATGGGGGGTACTTTACTGTGATCATGTTTGCTGGTGAATGCACAACTGTGCAGTAAATCTAAAGTGCTAGGAAATGTGCCTATATTTAATACGCGGTTTCCTCTATTGCACGAACAACATTCTGTTCTTTATTTTAACATACAAAAAATAAGTTGAAACAAACGTCTGTCTTCTCTCTTATTTTGGCATTAAATAAATTGTCCGAAACAAAATTTAGAAAGTGTCTGCCTTTAATACCTTAATGTCAGTAAACAAGAAATGTCACCCTATTTGCGAAACAATTTCAGAGGGAAATTTAAGGCTCACTTTGACAACGATGGAATTTAAGTGATTACGTGAAGTTTAAGGTAGACGGCATGAGGCGTTGGTTACGACGGTGAAGTATAGATAATTCCCAGAGTCACAAGTTGATGCCTTGCGAAGTCCTGGAGAATTATCATTTCTGCCAAAACACTATTTAATAGAGTATGTTTGAAATTATAAACTCAAGTATATGGAAAGTTAGGCCTTAATATACGTTCCGTCAGCAAAAGGGAAACAACTACATGGAGTTGGTAATGAAAAGTTCTATACTAACAAGAAAAAGGAGCGCACATTATATAGGCAGGAAATTACGAACCCGGGCAAAGAACGTAATTAAATTTAATACGTAAACAAAATTTTCACAAAGATGAAGCTGAAAATTGAATGTAAAATTTTCCGCTCTGCTTTTATTCAAAAGGTTAGCAATCCAATTTGTGATTATCTTCCTAAGGAGATGACTTTCGAAACTTGACTTTGCGACTTCATGTTTCTATTCCTAAGCCATTCTTGCATGAGAGCGACCACACGAGTGTTCAAAGTAAACCGAAACACAACATCAGTGTTAGCTGACATGTTAACACTAAGTTAACTAAACAAATTGTGGTTATAAGTTTATTTCATGTTGTCTAAAGTAGTAGCAAAATTATTACGTGGTAAAAACTTTAGTACATTTCGTGGGCTTAATGCTACAACTAGGTAATTAGGTAACTGTAGATAACCAGTTGTAGCATTGAAAATTGCTTTTGTCATACACATAGCTATTTTTTGAAATGCAAATTTGTGCTGCATAAATACCCCTAATTAATTCATTTATAAATGTATACGCATTAAAAGAAACAATCATAAGGACAGTGTAGGCAACTGCAGGTAACTTAAAATTGGAAAAATTAAATTATCCAGTTCTTGCACTAAGCTGATGATTTCATTAATTTACGGACTGTAAGCTACCACCATGCCATATCCAACCCACGCAAAATAATATTTAAAAATGAAATGTTACTCATGTATATACAAATAATTTCTACCGATATCGAGTAGCTATTATGTTAGCAAAATTACATAATTTTAGTTCTAATACAGGTTAGAAATAACAGGCTATTACAGTATCTTATAAACACCGGAGTTATTTATATATTTCCCGGTACATAGGTTTACTACGTATGTAACGTACTAATGGATGCAATAAAACTCCTAAATTTCTATTCGCACTTCGCAATTATAGTTTACTACCATCTATATAATCAACCAACCGCTGGCCACTCGTGTAGGCTAGAACGACGGACTTTTTTCCCTTGACAATAGTAGGTTGTATAGAAAAAAATAGGACACTTTTTTTTATCTCATAAGTTATGCACAGTGCACAACGAATTCTCGTACGAATATTTAGCTCGAGATCGGCATTTCGCACGAACTTTGAATGTATCTGCCAAAAAAGAAGGTACTTTGAAGCACAACTGGCCCTAAAAATGAATAATAATTGTTAGAGGTAATGATTTATCACGGTAAAATGGTAATGTTTGTTGGTTTATACGTTCATTCAGCACATCAAAAAGTTACTGGCTTTCGCTTGCACGTGGAGCTGTTACCCTATTTGACTGAATCAATACGAATATTATAATAATATTTGACGCTATATAGGTCTGCAGACAGGTACCTCTGTCAGACGTATATCACCCATTCATACTTGCTGCAGGATACTGCAGCGTTTTAAAGGTATGTCGCACAAACAATTTGACGATATTCCATTATTAGGGACACTAATTCACCGCTGTAAAAGTTTACTTTTTTGTAAGGCTTCAATGTAACATGTTCATATCTGACGTTGTTATTTCGTAATTAGCGTGTCCCCATTTGACTAGACAAATGCTACAGCTGGTGCTACGCTTCTGAAAATTCGTGATTCGTGTTTTAACAACAAACTTTCAGGACAGCTGGAGTACATTCAGACGATGGGAAATCACATAGCAATTCGTGATCGGTAACGCTTCTCTGGCGCGGTTCTTACGACACAAAACACAAGAAAGAAAGGACGTGAAGAAGAGGAGAAACATGTCTATTAATCTTAATACAGCAAAAATGCTGGGAAGTCTTATGACTGGTGATGACCGATGTCTCTTCATGTTCTTTTTTATTAGTTTTTTTTTTCTGTATTAAGAATAATACACATGTTTTCTCCTTTTGTTCGTGTCCTTTCGTTCTGGTGTTTTGTGTCATCACTACCGCGCCAGGGAAGCGTCTCCGACCATGCATTGCCGATTGATTTACCATCGTCTGGGTGTAATCTATCTCTCCTGAAAGTTTGTAGCCGTGTTACTGATCTGAATCATCCTGTATGTATGTATGTATGTATGTATGTATGTATGTATGTATGTATGTATGTATGTATGTATGTATGTATGTATGTATGTATGTGTGTATATATATATATATATATATATATATATATATATATATATATATATATATATATACGGTGTACGAAAAACTCTTGTCATTTTACACTATACATAACGATCATCTCCAATAATAAAATTTTATTTTTACTGTCGTAGTGGCCGAGGCTGTGTAGCGGTCAGACCGCTTGCCTCCCACCAAGGCGATCATCCGGGTTCGATGCACGACGGGGCTGGTTCCAGTACTTTCACGTGTGGGAAACTTGACTGACGTTGTCATTTACTTGGGGTACTCTTCGTTTCGTCTCGCCCTTGGATTCCGTCGCTGCTCTGTTGTAGGGTCTCGTTACATGGTATACCTCAGGGAACACTAAGGGGCATCCACAGGTTGAAAATTTGTGTCTCGGGGTAGTGATACCGCACCTTTGGGTTCATTTCCTACTAGTGCAGCCATGATTTTATGGAGAGAAGATTTTTACATCAATTGGTTTCAATGTCTTTATGTGCTTATATGTAGCTTTGCTTCATGATTAGTGATTGGACGGTTTGACTATCGCTTGTCTTCGGGTTATACAGACAAATCACAGACGTTGATGTCACGATCGCCTTACTCTGGTGGGTGTAGTCACGCTGCTAATAACCATGAAGCAAATATGCCGATGTGCACGTGAGGCATTGAAACAATAATGGTACAAAAATCTTTTCGCGACAAAGACGTAACTCTATACATAAATAATGGACATCTTCTCAATCAATATTATTATCTTGCGGGAAAAATATTTGAGGCCTAATGAATAATAACATATTTCTTCTTTTATTTATGACAGCATTGGACGTCACTTTTGTTTTTTTTTTTATGTATCTGCTCAAAATGACATTTTCTTTGAAATATCCGGTAGAGCAGAATGTCTTTCTCAAGGCGGGCTAGCCAACGGGCATCGTTAGCTGAGAATAGAATACTACATTTGTACGTTTCACTCGTTTTTGCTTGAACTCTCTTGCAGCTAATTAAATGCCATCCCCGGCGAAATGAGTGATACGCCTGGCGAGGTTACCTTTTGTTCATAAAGTGATTTCACATTCCCTTTCCTGTGTTTCATATAATTAAAGAGACGAAGTAAAATCTTTGTGCCTATTTTATACATTCTTTCGTGTTATACCTTGTACTTGTTTTATTCATGTACTTGTTATGAAATATTTGCTGACCATGTCCGTGCAAGCATTGAGCACATAACTTACAATAAATGTTTGCAAAATCAAAATGTACGTAGAAGTGTGATTAAGGGGTATGGAAAGATACGATGTCGAGCGGTCGACTAGAATACTCAATCGTTAGAGAAGGTGATTTATCGCGGGTAAAGTTGACTGTCTGCTAGGCTTCTAAGTGATGTATTCATTTCTGACGCTTTTATTTCGTTACTGGCGAGTCTCTATTTGACAGGGCCAATGATATCTCTGGTGCACTACTTCTGGACGTCTGTGATTCGTCTGTAAACTACTAGACTGTGCTATATAACCATCGGCCAACAATGCATGACGTAGGACGATACACTTATTTGCAGAATACGCTAGCAGAAATCATTCTCGCGATAAATCACCTTCTCTATCAATCGTCAATAAAATCTGATCTTCTCAATAAAATTCAATGAGAAGAGATTTGCCGACTAGGTATTTTACCAGCGAACGTTTATTTATGTAGAACTATGCGGTAGTATGCTTTACTTTCGAGTAAAAAATTAAAAACCGTTTTAAGAAAAAAAAAGGCTTGAAACCACTATGTATAGAAAACAGGAAAATTGCCATATGTTTATTTTAAATATGATATTTAATACCTTGGCATATATAATAACAGCATTTCATAAATACTCGTATTTTCATTTAACAATAATTTTACTATCCCAAAATCTCTTTGTGAGGGGTTAACGGAAGTTAAAACTATACGCGAGTATTTTTGAAATTTGGTTATTAAAGAAGCTTAAAAATTATAAAAAAATTAGTTTTCTATTTTACTAGATCTTGTTTTTTCAAGCACCTAATTTTCTAAAAAACAGTTTTAATTTTTTTACTCGAAAGTAAAGCATATTATCGCAAAGTGCTATATAAATAAATATCCGCTGATAAAATATCTACTTGACAAAATCCTCATCGAATTTTGATGGTTAGTTAAGATTTAATTGACGATTGACTATTCCAGTCGTCCGCGTGACATCGTACCTTTCCATGCCCCTTAAGTCTTACCGACAACAAAATCATTAATGACGTAAGCGACTGCATAGAGACATGAACTTTTCGCGAAAAGAAATTTGCCTCACTTTGCGTCAGTGACTTGTGTGCACGTCTGCAGACTTGCTTCGCGGTCAGAGATTGGATGTTTTGACATTCGTGTGTCGTGGGGTTTTACACGCAAATCACAGCCGTGTGGTGTTACAGTAACCTTATTGTGATTGGTACAGTCAAATGAGAAACGTCACAGTTCAAAGGCACGCTGCCAATATCTATGAAGCAGAACTGCAGACGTGCACATAAGGCACTGGAACAAAGTGGGGCAAAATTCTTTTCGCGAAAAGTTCATGTCTCTAAAAATAAAGGACAGGAAAGAAAGCGTGCATATAGCCAATGGACTGACATGCAGATTTCTCGCCGGCATATTTCTTTTATGGGGCATCCAGTAGTTTTCTTTTTATTTCATGAAGCAATATTAATTATAAAGGTATATTTTACATTCATATATCTAGACCCACTGACTTCGGCGAAAAGATTTTTGCATCCACTTGTTTCAATGACTAACCTGTCCATGTGCAGCTAAGCTACATGGTCAGTGGCACAGAATATTTAGGAATACAGAAGTGAAATAGTCAGCAGGAAGGCGAACCCAGTCTCACACGCCGGCAAAAATGGCGGAGACGCCTACTGCCAATCAGTCTAAAGCGGCTGCTCTGGTAGCCGGCAGCCAGGCCAATAGGAAACCTGCCGTAACATGCACGAGCCAAACAGACACGGGGCTGGTATCAACAGTCTAGGGCAGCCAATAAGCGGCCAAGTTAGCGCGTATCAAGAGAGCCGCTACGTCATTTCACGTCTGTTTAATAGGGCCACGATTTTGTCGCGAAAAGATTTTTGCCCCACTTTGTTTCAGTGACTCACGTGCACATCGGCAGTTCTGTTTCAAGGTTGTTTTGGCAGCGTGTCTATGTTCAGACACGTTTCTCATTTTACTGCACCAATCAGAATACGATTATTGTGAGTCTGTACGTCTATAATTTGCCAAGGCCAGTGAGAGTAAAATCATCCAATCACAGACGATGTAGCAGAGCTGCAGGTGTGCACATGACGCATCGAAACCAAATGTTACAAAAAACTTTTCGCCATAAAATCGTGGCTCTACTGTTTAGTCTTTAACGGTGAGATGTTTTTAACTCTCAGCGTTCTGTAGTTCCACCCGCAGGTCAGAGTCAAATAAGTGGCGTCTCCGCTCAAAGACACGCTGTAGACGACCACATAGCAGAGCTGCATATGTGCAGACACATAATAAATAGTAATACAGACGTGAATAGACATGGCGGCTAGTTTCATCCGGTCAAATTCGTCACTAAATGACTGCCCGAAGTTCTTGATACCAGCCCCGTGTGTGTTTGGCTCCTGCAGGTTACGGCAGGTTTCCTATTGGCCTGGCTGCCGGTTAGCAGGACAGCAGCCTTGCGCTGATTGGCGGTAGGCTTTTCCGCCATGTTTCTGGCCAGAGAAGCCATTTTCCTGCCGTGTGTGACTGAGTTTGCTGCCCTGCTGGATATTTCACTTCTGTAGTCATAAATATTCTGCGGTGCACTGAAACAAGTAGGTGAAAACTTCTTGTCAACATAAGTCAGTAGCTCTACCACTATTGTTTCAAACATTCTGCACCGAGATATTTATACCCAAACATGATCGCTAAACTTCCCATGTCTAGCTACAAGAAAAATGTTTAAATACTAGTCTACTCGACGATCTTTAATGTGTACGCAAGCGTATAACGTTCTTTGTGTGCAGTTCATAACCAGACACCAATGACACACATATAACTGTATTAGAAAGTCTAATATTTGACGCCCGTTAGTGTTAATTGTCAGTGTACACGGAAATTATGTATACATGCAATTATAAATCATCATTCATCGTTCATTAAGAATAAGTAACGTATAACGCTAATCACATATCCACAATATTACAACGCGTTGCGCTACAATGTGGATAGGCTATTTGTATTAGAATTGTTAGTTTTCAGATTGTCCGAAAAATGTTGAGAACTCTTCAGAATTGTTTACAATTTCGCAGGGGAAAAAAAGGGATATTTTAGTAATTTTTTTTATTGAAATAGGACTACCGTGAATAAAAAACTGTAAAAACTACGTCAATAACTATGTACGAATTTCTTCCATAAAATCTAAAATGGCATGACTTGAGTGCTTGAGCTGTTTTACTAACCTTGTTATAGGCATGTACGTTGATATGTACGTATTAGTTTTTAATTAACTTGCATGATTTAACGTCTTATTCTATTGCAATAAAATATATGATGGCTACAAGGGTCTGAAACTAGAAATTACAAATTGCAGCATCATGTTTATAGGATCTCATGCAAATAAAATATAATCATGATCTGGTAGAGTGGTTATTTGCTGAAGGATGGACCCGAGTTTCTCGGCTTTCCAGAGAATTATTTTTTAAAACATAAACGGGAGCGAATAACGTAAAATATCTCTGTAACTTTGTTACGGATTGGTTTTACTAAGTAGTAGGCTATAATTTTTCGAGACCATCGGTATGAAGATTTCAGCTAATATAGGCCCTATCAATTAAAAAGAAATTTCGTAAATTAACTAATTTGCTACAGCAATGCTGTATTTTGTGTCTACAGTGCCAGAGTACGCAGATAAAACCAGCTATAACAAAATTTTAGGTAATCTTACGTTATCGGTCCCCGTTTTTTGTTTAAAAAAATTATTGTCAGAATGTGGAAACTCAGGCCCAATACCTGAAGACAGTGTCCTATCCGTAGATTTGGTAGCTACAACTGCAATCATAAGGCATTTGTGATGATTTTTGACGTTCACTTATAGGCCTACTTTCAGAACGCCCGCTACAGAATACTTGTATGTCATTCCATACATAATTAAAAATCAGAGAATGAAAATGAAAACTTTACTTAATCACCTGAAGTGTGTACATTACTGATTTGACTTCTCAGTAGTTGCTTTCAGTAAAACAATCAATTTGAACGGAATTTTTCATTTTTGTGATATAAAAGTTACAATCTCCATTAGAAAATGATTTAAAATTTGATTCCAGAAACAGACAACACTAAATTACTAATTTTAAACTCCTTACTTACAGTAAGAAAGAGACACATTATTACTAACACTTTACTTTCTATTGTTTCCGTAAAAATATGTTCCAGGGAGATAGTTAATTATTTTCGAAAATTCAAAACACACCCGAAACTACTTGAAATGTGTCGACAAATAAAATTATTAGTCATCACAACTTAAAAAATATAAATAAATAACATACTCTTACAAAAGGCAACGCGACAGCTTTTTACATTTAGAAAAGACGAAATTTGGTCACCCACCAGTCTGCTGTAGTAGCTCATAAAGTCGTTCCACTGTACATGAGTCGATGATTGACTTCATTAAAGGGTTGGCAAAATCTTCAAATTTACAGTAAGGGTCATCTCTAATATCTCTAATCACAACATTTAGCTCTAGTGAAATTATCAAAAATAAATATTATTGATAAAGATTAATTTGAATGCCAGTTAAAAAAAAATATCACACGTAATTAGCATCGTTTCAGATCATACAGGTATGATACAAAATATTATTTTCAAGCGTGTAGAATTGTCATAATTAGCCAGTTTTATTTTGCTTCACGCATAGAAGTTTTAAACATTCTGACAATGTTAGTTTATTTTGATTTCTAAAAGTTCTGAAATACGGGAAATATGGTGACCCGCCTAAAGTCCATACAGAATATTTTATCCAGTCCTAATATACGGGAAATCCTGTACAAAACGACACAGTTGGCTACCGTACTTCAGTCCTACTAGCAAGTCTTTAGAGGTCTATACAGCTTGACGCATACTTGAACGTGGCGTAGTGTGGATCGGCCGTTGTTGCTAGGCGGAAATCCACACTAGGCTTTCCGCGCAACGACAAAAGGCCGAAATCAGCTAATAGAGTACAATTATGTTCAGTATTTTTCAGTGTCTGCAACGTGTGGTTCTTGTTCCTGCTTCATACAATGCCCTTTAGTACGAATAGCATGGATGCAGACCTCCTTGTTGGGGCGTACGCGGGATTTAATATCGTTGTGTAAGTGAGGGTGGAAAGGCGTAATACAATACCAAAGTAAGGAAGTCAAGAAAATCAAAAATAATATTAATAAGAACACACAAGTAAAACCCCATCTACATTAAAACACATTACAATTAAAGAACGCAATCAAATTATTTAGCTTCACGCTTGTTTTCTTTTTTTTTAGTTCTGGAAATGGTTGATTGACAGTTTCATATTTGGGGTGGAGGGGGAGATATCCCCCTAATTCCCCGTGTGTACGCCTCTACTTGCAAGTGGAGAAGAAAAAGCAGAAAGTTGTGAGCGGATGACATTAATACGACGAAAGTTCAGTGGAGAGTGACCTACATTTTCCCCTGATTCACCTAAGACAGGAAAGAATTCTTACAGTATTTTTAGATGATGTTAGATAAATAAGTTGGCGTTTATGTTGAGGTTTATAGTACTTCTGATAAATAAATATTTAGAATACTAACAGAATACTACGATGTCAAAACCTGTGGTCCTCGCTGCTCCGTTACATCACAGGGTTTACGATGGGCTGACAGAGCATGAGCGAAACCGAAATATGGCAGACAGAAACAAGATGGCCGCGGGGAGGATTTAAGAGGCTCGAGACGATGGTTTAACGAGCTTGTGGCTCCGTGATGGATTAATGACAGAGTATGAGCTAGACTGACAGGACAAGATCAATTGAGATGAAATGACAGAGCATAAACCAAGTCCAAGACGATGGAAAGAGAGTTTCCGAAGGTACGTGGCTGAGGATTGGTATATAAAGTAGATACAATAATGGATGACGAGTACAGTAAACATTTAAAACCGAAATAAAATACGTTATAAACAACAGTAAGGCAGTATCGAGGTAGGTAGCGCAACATTAGCACGTTGGATTTACGTTCGGTTGGAACCAGATTCGATACCCGGCTCCGACCATCTAGATAGCGGATTTCCGTAGTTCCCCGAAATCATAACAAGCGACTGCTGGGATTGTCTTATAAAGGTCATGGGTGATTCCTCCACGAGTCCCTACCGTTGTTTCAAGTTGCGCATTACTGTCTACAATAACTTAACTTGCGTAGGCCTATTCTTGACAAGGCAGTCTTCTACATGCTTTCTTAACTGTGCAAAGTCTATGCACGGGCGAGATTCCTTCTTGCATTTATTGATTTGGGAATTTACAGTTCCGAAAATGGCACGGGTGAACGGAACAGCGGATAACAAGATTTGAACAGTGCAAAGCGAAGCATCCTATTCGTCGGATGCCAATCATGATGATCGAGGCAGAACGAACGGCCTGCCAGCACTACGTTCTGCTCAGCGCTCGTGACGTGGCGTGGGAGATGGAAATAGATTCATCCTGCCAGTAGATGATCGAAGTGTAATTCTGGAGCGAATGACCTTGACGGAGGTATCGGGGGCAGGAAACATCTGATACATCACAGCGTTGGTGCAAACATCCTTGTCATTTGTGTGATCTATGAACGATTCTTGCAGTGTTATGGACATAAAAGTTTGTTTGGACATACATCATTGCAGGTGAATGTTGTCGTATTGCAGAAAAACCCCCAATAATTTTTTAAATGCAACTGTGACGGCCCTATTTTATTGATACTTTTATATATATATATATATATATATATATATATATATATATATATATATACATAAATTAATGTAGTTTAGGTTAATTGTGATGATCAATTGTAATGAAGGGGCCTTTATTGTCATATGTAATATATTTCCATCCCTTTTAACTTCAGTATTGATTGTGGGGTGTCTGTGGGATCCTATGATAGGCCAGTATAAAAACACTACAAATTTGACTATTACTAATAATATCACAGAGGTATCGTGTCTGGTATCGTTTTAACCTGTGGAATGTCACAGACTCGAATATGCTAGTAACATTAAGATAATTTTATGTATAATGATTATAGTTTTTAAGAGTGATAATTGTCCGCCGGTCTGGCGACAATAGAGCAGTTGATAAGTGGCCCGTACCACATGCTGGCCTAGAAGGGGGGGGGGGGGCGGGCCTCCCCCTGTCACCTTACCATACAATCCCCTCTCTTTCTCTCTCGCCTACACATTTCTTCTCCTTTCCCCCTCCCCCAACAGACCCCGTGTAACGTACGTAATTTGAACTTAGAACTGGTATAGGTTCCTACCGACTGCACAATTTCTCTAAGACGCGCAACCATCACGTGACGTGTCCAGAGAGGATATAAATTTCCCGTCGTTAGCCGTAACGCACGGAAAGATACTAATAGGCTGAAAATATAAATTTAGCAGGGTTTTCTCTAGTGCTCGCTTATCCCGAACCACCTGTAGGTACCATACCTCTGTTCAAATAGAGACAACAGTTCGGTTTAGTTGTCGGTCTGTCTGGATTGTTCATACAACAGTTCTCCCTGTACGAACAAATATCATGTTTCTTTTACAAGACACGTTGTTATGTGACATGGTGGATGTTAACTAATGTACGAGAGGTTTTCTTAGAGCATTCCTGTTTTCCACATTATCGCATTCTACTCGTGCGCTATACAAAACTTTAAATCGTCATAACCAAGGCTAACCAGATGGCTAAAGCGATAACAAGACAAAGAAACATTTCTCAGAAAATGTTAAGCTTTGTATGTAGCAAAGGTAACAGCGGCGACATTTTTTTTATGGATAATTTTTTGCTTCGCGTTTATTGATCGCTTAAATTATTTATATTATTTTATGAGATACTTGAATTAAATCTTATAAAGTCAACAAAATTACTCACAGTGATAACTTTGTTTACCATCATAATTCTGTTTACAAATTATAAATACGTGTTGTTTACATAAATTACTGTTTCGACTGTTAATATTTTTTTATGCTTGTAAAGACTAGTGGGAATGGTTGAAGGTATTTTAGACTTTCTTATCTTTACAGTATGTTTAAGGTTTACATCAGCATCTAGATCGAAATAAAAGTCGGCGTCTTATGATAGTTTTCATTGGATGGCCAGGTTTGATTAATTTTTGAGCGCATTGTAAAGCGTCATCCCTTTACCATTTAACCGAAATGAAATATTGTGAAAATTGAAAAATGTTTGTTCGAATCTGGGTTTTAAATTCGTCTTGTTCCTTTGTTAGTAGTGAAAAAGTAAACACTATTTTACCTTCGAAAACTTTGCCAGTATTCTTTGTCCAGCTAGCCACAGTCAGTTATTTTGTACTTTGTTGTCAGCACCATCATCATACGTGTTTTTAGTATTTAAGTAATTTTTTTTTCACGCTTGTTAATACATTTTAGGCTGTCTAAAATTATTCACACATGACCGTTATTTATTACATTTGGTGTCCATACAGTTTTCATCCTACCCTAACATGAAGTCGATTCGGGTTGAAACCTGTTTCGATTTCGTATATTAATCATTAGTAGACTACATTCTTAAGTTACTCGTGTATATTGAACTTTTCCCAGTAAGAAATGTTAAGCAGAAAACTGTCTTGTAAGTTTCCTACAGTCAATATATATTTTTAATAGACCTCAAAGAAATATTTAGCATTTTTCTTATGTAGCATTTGTAAAGGATTTTATTTTAATATTCATGAAAAAAAAAACCGAATTGTACTAGAATATACCACCGTAGTAAATATCGAGACATAAATTACGCGTGAAACACAAAAAGAAAAAAAACTAATTTCGTTAAAGTTAGCGTAATGCAGCATTAATTAAGGAAAACCTTTATAAATTACATTTGTCCACTTAAAATGGGATTAGAAAAGTTTTATCCCCATTCTTATCGTTTTGCGTTTTGTAGTAATGTCAGAGATATGAAAGAATCCGCAAGCTTAAAAAGTAATTACAATGGTTAATTAATGAAGTAAAATTGTGCTCAAGCACAGTTGTTTCAAGTCATTGCTATACAATTTTTTTTTCGATTTACATTTCACCCTATGAAACAGGCGGCGCAAGAGTTTTTTCCATCTCTACATCTGCGGCCTGCCCTTTCCTCGTAGCACGCACCGCGTCCTCTTCATTCATCATGAATTTTCTCATTTCACCATTTCGACCTTGAGCGGAGATCTCGATCGCAGTGGTCGAGATAGAAACTGGTGTTGGACGGAGAAAATAATGAAAATTAAAGTGGATTAGGTCTGCTGACGAGCACTAGATATGGCATGCGAGCTCGGAGCACCACAGCCTTCCACTTGACACGAGGCAATTTGCATTTTTATGTGTGATAGTCCGGTCATGTGGAGTACAAATTTTGTTTGATCAAGTTGTGCTTGTTTTATCAACTTACATAGCTGTCTGGAATGCTGTTTAGAGTGTAAATAAAACATTGTTTTCGTTATGTATATATTTTTTCCATGAGGGTCCGCTGTTGTATACGTTCAGTTCGTAGCAAAAAGGGATTAGAGTATGAATTCTTGTTTAACATTAGCAGTTAACGCTTTCAGGCCTTATTCATTTGAATTATATTTTTTCGTTTACTATTGCATAGAGATTTTCTAGTATTTTTCGACGGAAAAGTCGCCTGACACTAGGGAGTTTAATTATCGTCATTGTTTATGAATTATTCATCGGGTGTTTTCAAACTACAAGTCTGTCATTACTGGACCATGGAATTTCTGCGAAAATAATTTTGCAGCAGTTGGTTTCAGTGCATTACGTGTGCATTATTATTGGCAGCGTGTCTCTGGGAAGTAATTTCTCTCATTAGACTGCACTAATCACTGTAAAGTTACTGCAATATCACGCGTCTGTGTTTTGCGGGTAAAACCCCTAGACACGTGTTAGTTAAAACACCCCATTACTGACAATGAAGCATAAATGAAGATATGTACGTAAGCCACTGAAACAAACTGGGCCAAATTCCCTTTCGCGTAAAGTTCATAACCCTGTTCATTAAAATTCTTGACGTTCCACTCGGCCAGCTTATCAGAAAATACCGTCTCAAATAAAATAAAAAATATATATTTTTACACTTACTGTTACTTTCACCTTCGGTTAAGATATTTCTATAGCACGCACATTAAAAAAAAACTAATATAATTATGAATTAATCATTCCCCTACCAGTGGGTTTTAAAATGAGAAAAAAAACTATATTCTTGCCGTGCCTACCAATCCCTGCAAAAGCTATAAAGAATCACTTGATCATATTTAAAAATAAAAAATTTTAGAACGTGATCTACGGTCTTATATGTGTAAGATTACTGTTCCGTAAAAAAAAAAGGTATTTCATATTGCATATTAAAATTCATGCTTTATATGCACAATAAATAAATAAAAACAATGTGCATCTACATTTATGTAAAGGCAAGTGTTTGGGGAATATCTGAGCACTAACAGTACAGTCGCCATATAAATGAATAAATTTATGAGTCAGTTTAATCGTGTTGAGGCATTTAAAACATGCTAAATTAATGACGTATTTTAAAGCTGAAGTCCTACCTTTGTTTGCATTTAGTGCTTCCCTTTTAGGTCTCAAAATCATATATTTGTAAGTGGATCACAGAAGTACAGTAAGTAATTTAATAAGGTAGGTTTAATTTAAGAGACTGGGCTGTTAACATTTACGTCATGAAAACGAATTATTCGGGTCTTACCGGCGTACGGATATCTTAGTTCGTATATTAACTGAATTTTTTAAATCAAGATAAAAAACTATTTGCATGTTTTACCAGGATACTGGTATTTGATTGATATTTTTGTACGTAAGAATAAAAAGTTCTTGTATGTGTTACCGGAACGCTCGTATACTGATTAGTATATTAACTCGCGTATTTTAGTGCACTATGATTAAATTGAACAGGGCATGTTACCGAAATACAGAGTGAGTAAAAAAAATACACCCAATTTTAAATATTCATTATGCATCAACAAACACAGATACACCAGATACCATTTTACATGATAGAGTAACTCAAAAAGTGTTTTTTGTATTGTTTTGAAAAAAAAAATATCAGGAAGGTGACGGCCGCCGTTTACGACACACTCCGCGAGACGAGACGATTTCGGAATTTGTCCGTGACCCGCTGGGTCTTGTGCGCAAGCGGAACAAGAAGGGAAACAGTTACAGAATGGGTCAATAGCATTTGTCATTGCCAAGGCCATTGGCCGGAGATGGTACTATCTGTACCAAATGTTGTGGCCCGGTTACCCTCCACACACGCTCGGTACGGTTGGGACGTGTTCGGTCTGTTACAAAAACATATGCGTCCCCTAGCAACAGCTCTACGGTTTTATGTACGTCACTAAAACCAATATACATTCCAAACCAAAAAAAATTCACAGTGTATAACAATGTTGTAGGCTATGAATTGACATAATTAAAAAATAAATACAATATTTATGTATTTAATAACAAAACTAAATTTTTAAATGAAAACTTAAAATTTTCAACAATTGTTTAAAAATGCGATTTTTTTTTGTTTTATATATATGTGTCAAATCACAATCTACAACATTGTTATACACGGTGAATTTTTTTGGTTTGGTATGTCAGTTGGTTTTAGTGGCGTACATGAATTTGGAAAGTGCAAATTTTGACGTTTACGACTCATTACGCAAAAAATATGAGAGATACAAATATTTCCTAAGGGGAAAATTTAATCGCAATTTATGTATAGAATAAAAAAATCTGGTATAAATATAAAAATAAAAGAATACATTGACAACTGAGGTGAAACGCGTCCTTAACGGACAAATGGCCAAGGCTAGGGTATACACAGCATAGTGGATTACAATATGCAGGTCATTGAACTAGCGAAACTTTGCATTCCACGATGATACATCAATTCTAGTATTTTCGTGAAGGAATAATAATTCTTGTACGTGTTACCGGAATACTGATATAACAACTCGAATGTTTTTATTTCCTAAGAAAAAACAGTTATTGTACGTGTTACCGGATTACTGATCTGATTCCTCAAATATTTTTGTGTGCCAGGATAAAAAAAAATATTGTACATGATAAAGGAAAACTGATAAATTAAGTATATAAAAATATTGTTCGTGTTAATTGAATACTGATATGTCAACTAAATAAAAGATAATTGCGTGTTTCACCGGAATACTGATATATTAAGTAATATAAAATGTAACTATTACATATAATGGTTTATTGGACCGTGTCATTTACACAAGAAAGGCCAGTAGTTTCTTTTCTTTTCTATACAAATCTAGTCGGAAACAGGAAACGCCTGCAGAAGTCATATAGTTATTTAAAGAAATGATAATCAAATTTGTATTCAAATATGGTGCGTTTAATATCCTTGATATTTGAAAGGAATCTATGGTCAAGTGAAATGACTTCTACAGACAGAGCCAGGAACTAGAACTACTGATGAAAGCTTCTAAAATTTAACTTTACAAAGTGGGTATTAGTGGGGGGTATGAGAATACCGTGACCAGATATAAAACCTGACCTACACAATAAGACAACATGACTCGAATCGTTTTCAAAATTTCAAAACTGGGTCAGTTTCTGATTCTTAGGACGTAGATTTTCCTTGGACAGAGTTTATTGCTCCGGCATAGCTTTTGAGCTGGGGTCGCATAATTGGTTACTGAGAATTAATTAGCACAGTTTTCTTATGCTCTGATTTAGGAAATATCTACAACTCACGTCTCTAATTCGTTCCGAGATAAACTGCAAACTTCGTTCTATGTTTCGGGATTTTCAAATTTTTCTTATGACGGCGAAGTTGAAGTTTATCTCACCAAAAATTCGCCCATCCTTGACATCGTATCCTTGTAGTCATGAAGGAACCGGACATCTAGTGATGGGTGGAGTACTGGGACCTTCTCTGCAGACCTCGTCCTAGAGGCGAATTCCGGAAACCATCGAAACGTGACGAGGCGACGAACACTTTTCCGCTCAACCTCTCGGTTAGGGCATCAGGTTGGACAGTTCCTCAGGACTCGGATCTTCTTCCAGCACCTCGAACGGAGACGTCTTCTTCATGCGGACGACCTGAACTTGTGACCCACGGTATTTATACTTCAGACGTTGTGAAAGTCTCGCAACAGGTAAATTTTCCAAACCAACGTGGTACTGAAGTGCAGAACCAGTTTTCACTGCAGAATGACGTTTCAATCCTCGTTTATACAGCTGGTTACCTTCCCGTCAATGGTCTACGTCCGTCGTGTTTAGTGGCCGAAAAACGTTCTCTCCTCATCTTTTTCCGAAAAAAATTCTATCACAAAACTCCTTCTTCTGTTTGTTACGTGGTTGTTGATTCTTGCGCTGAATTACTTCTTTCTACTATGTACGAGCACGGTCGCCTCAACGCCCAGATCAGGCAAATATCTGGTCATTAAATAAAAATAAAATTTAAATCGTCAAAAGACTGTATAAATCGCTCACCTGACCATGATAAGTTTACACTCAACCCATAGACAAAGTTCAAAACGTGTTCTGGCTCGGGGATAGTATTTGCATAGACAAAGTAAAAATAGACGATTCCAACGCCGTCAAAGACTAATAAATTAAATTTATACATATCTGTAATAGGAAGCAGGCGCTATGTTACAATTAATAGAAATGCTTTTGTGTACCAGGATAAATACTTATTGTACATGTAATTAGAATACTGAAAAAAAAAAAAAAAACTAAAAAAAAATATTGTACGCTTTACTGGAATACTGGTACATCAACTTATATTCTTGTGTACCAGTATGAATTCTCGTACGTGTTACCAGAACACTGGTATGTCGGGAGACGCAGGGATGCAACTGACTTCACGGGGTGGCTCCCGACTTGCGACCATCGGCTCCCGCCTCACGTGGCGGCAGATAGCACCACAGTTCTCGTCGCAGTTAATTAGTTTGCGGCGCGTGACGCAGGGCAGTGGTGCAGCAGGGGCAGGGGTGCGGGCTCCTCCATAGCACGTGACTCTGGTTAATCAGCCCTCTATGGCCCTCAGGGGATGGCGAACCTCTTGGGGCAGCTGCCGCGGCAAGACGCCAGCACTTAACTGTCCCCGGAGTTATTGGTCACGAAAAATGTATGACGCACGTGAGTGAGTCGCTTTACAGCCTCTGCGTGGGCAGGAGAAACTATTTTCTTGATAACAAAATTTTTCTCTAAAACTAGACCTATGTACGGTGAGTAATTTTCCACGTTTGAGGCGTAGAAAAAGGAGTGTGATAAGGTTTAGTTTGTTACACTCGACAGTAACCTCTTCGCTTCTATTCACTTCCCGGGAAAACTCACCGGCCAGCGGCATTGTTCGGCACGACAGCCACGTGGGAAAGTCCGGGGACCGATCCCGCTGGGAATCGGATATGTACGACATTCACAGATGCTTAGAACAAGTTAATTTATTACTCAAATGCATCCAAAATAAAAACTAGAAGCGATGTCATATAAGTTGAAGTTAACGGTGACAGATCTTAATAATTTTCGAAAAGTGTTTTATTAAACAACTTAAAATGTACACAATTGTGCAAATGTCCAAGAACTCTGAAAACTAATTTTATACTTAGTGACTCTAATGACAGCGAAACCATAAATTCCGAAATTACATAAATAAAAATTAGAAAGAGAAACCTAACGGTAAACAGCTCAGATTCTCTATAAAAAATAACTGCAGAAACACTTCAATGTTCTTATGTACTTTTACAGGAAAACGGCCAAAGACGGAATCCAGTAATTTTTCTTCGCTAGGAGGTACCTACTAGATGTATAAATAAGATGAATAGTAGAAAAAAATTCAACTGATACGTAGAACAGAAAAATTCATTAAGAAGATTTTCAAGCAACTAAGAACTATGTAATCGAGTGAGTTTGAAACTTATAATTAAAGAGTCTGAAAATATTTAAATGAATTTTGCACCCCGAAAGAGGAAGGGAAAGGACTACTTGGTAAATAACGTGAAGTACTATTCAAAGAAAATGAGCAAGCATTCTATACACAAGGAACTAGAAACTTGGACAAAGAACGTATTCAATTTATAATATACTAGCAGTCCCCCGCGGCTTTGCTCGCGAGTATTATTCGCAACTGCTGGTAATATTTACTTTAATTGAAGAACCTATTTGTACTCAATATTGGTACTCCAGTCATCAAATGTTAGAATGTCCAATCGGCTAGTTCTGCAGCAGGATAAGTAGCTATAGCTGTCCACGCTAAAAGCAGTCTTAAATTTGTCCCTGACATTAACGGCGACTTCACCTGGACCTTATTTATAACCCTGCCAATTTGTCGCTGTGGGGTAGTTACAGACACCTAAGGTAAGAGGTGAATCGAATGAAAAACATCTTATTTACACTGTATACATGCATTGGTGACGGTGGCCTCAATTATATATTTTCAACATATTCACTGGAACTTCATTGCTATTACAAAGTTTCAGTGGGTGAAGGTTTCACGGAAACGTATTTGGTACAGCAAACATAATATTAGTTAGATGATATATCGTCGTTTTACTGCCAAAAGTGACCCAGTCAGAATGAGATAAAATGATAAAAATGCTAGGAATATGTATATATTGTTCGCGAACAATTGCCCAAGTTTTAAGTATATTCGTCATTCCGTACTGTTGCGTCACAGTATAGAAACGTACCACATTTTTGTTAATACCTACAATTTGATAGTTTTTTTAAACAAAATAACATTAATGACTTAATCACTTATGGCAGTATACCGACGATATGTCAGCTGATGTTGTAGAGGAACCTAAGTGTAAAGCGAACTGCAATTTTACCCCTTTTAAAGACTACATGTAAATTGCACTAATTCGATCTGCCTTGTAGTTATTGTGTGTCAGAATTGAACGTTCGCACTTAGCTTTTAACGGAATTCGAATCCTAAACAAAAATCACGTCTCTATATAAAAAACTATGGGATCGATATATATCGAATGTGAGTCGAAAACTCATATTACCCAATTTTTAAACAGTTTAGGGCCGAATTCGGAAAATATATTTTTAATGGTACTTGGGATACTTACAAAAGCACCAATTTAAAGCAAAGTGTACTTCGATATCTCGATTGATTCGATAGATATTGAAGGACAATCGAAAACACATTTCACGTATTTTCACCACTTTAAATAAAGAATTTCGAAACGATTTTGAGTCCTGTCATAGACATTTGTAAAAGTAAAAAATTAAAGTTAAAATCATGACGATAGCCAATTGTGTTTCAAAGATAAAGACGATTCATTAAAAACACATTTTGCCCCTTTTTACAGCCTGGGGGTCGAATTAAAAAAAAAACTAACTATTTGGGTATTTACGTAAGCAATATTTTGAAGTAAATATCAACTCTCTATCCCGAAGGGTTCGATAGATATTAATAGTTGATTGGAAACACATTTAAGGTCTTTTCAGCCCCTTAAAAGTTGAACTTCGAAAAATCCTTAAATTGGCTAATATTCATTTTTACGAGTGTCCTATTAAAGTAAAAATCACGATGATAGGCCGTCGGGTTCGAGCTCTATCGACGTTTCTTCGTAAACACATTACACCCCTTTTCACCCCCTTAGAGGTCGAATTTCGAAAAATCCCTTCTTAGTGCTCGCCTGCGACTTGAAGGGAACCCCCACAAAAAATTTCACGATTCTAGGTCCAGTGGTTTGTGCTGCAGTTTGATATGTCAGTCAGTCAGTCAGTCAATCAGTCAGCTTTCATTTTTATATATAGAGATAAAGGTGAAAAAAAAAACATATATATTAATATGGGGTGGGAAGTCGAGTTATAACAACAGGATTGTTAAAAAATGCGAACATTAAGCCCTAAGTATCTAAGGTGATTGCAGTAGTGGAAATGGGTGTCATACTTTGAGTATCTGTAAAGGTGCACCGACCTGAAACTTTCAAAAATATCGGCGGTTAAAACTTAACTTGAACTTATTTTTCCACAACTGAAAAATAAAACCTTTGCAAATGTCACGCGTTACACGGGGAGTGTTCGTGGGTTCACAAGGAATTTAATTTGATAACTGGGTTTCAATTGTATTTATGTGTGTTATGGGTTTACCTAGAAATGATTTAAGGAGAGAGATTAGAACTGTATTCTTACAGTCAATATTTAAAAAAAGAAGACTTTTTCTTGTATTAAATACAACACAAAGTTTTATGGAAATAAAACATCTTATTGCTGGGGAGGATAGTACTTCCGATCAATACAGTAAAGTGCAAAAATACTTTTTCCAGTGTAGTTTTCCAGCCAATCATTTCAACGACTGCATCCCAGTATCTTATTTGAGACACCAGAGACGTCTAGTTCCGTCAATAACAAATAACGACTAACTTGTCTCTACTCTATCCGTGTAGAACTAACAAGCACACTCGTAAACAACATCGTTATTTTCCTCTCCCAGTATCCGAATACATACGTAGCAAAAGTTCCACAAATAATGACCAAATACGAGAGAAAACATCTAATGCTCTCGAAGGAAAAGGCAATGTAAACCAAATAATGATTGCTTATTTGTTACTGAGATTTTGTGTAAGCAGCACGCCTTGTTTACCAGCGCACCCTCCATTGCAGTCATACACAGTGTACCGTGAAGTTGCTGAACATTTGCCGTGTAAGCAAAGTTTCAGATTTAAAATTAACTAAACGTGTACATACACAACAATCTAATATTACGATTGGTGAAATTTTGCTATAAAGGATGTCAAGAAAATACCGAATAATATGCATACCACGTCAATACTAGGCTAACTTGGAGACGAAAATGTAAGTGGCAAAACGTTGTCCGAATTTCAACGTGCACAATGTGGCAACACAGCATAGGGTTAGCTTCTTCTCGTGCTCTACAGATACCTTACTACTAGATGTACGAGAAATTTTGCGTTTCAACCTGGCAGCAGCGTAGACTTCTCAGTTCTACACACGCGATGGTCAAAGTCGCATATTCATTGGCTTCTAACCGTGCAAGTGGTTAGCATGTGTTAGATCCACGAATTATTTGATTACTTACTACTGGCTTGCAACCTTCAAAGGCGTGTCAAGACAGCTGTCATTAGTTACAGTGACATAGATGTTATTGGTAAGCTCCTGAAAAATTCGCTTTTTTTTAGGCACAGGCTGGAATTCCAGCAACTGTACGTTGGTGCCACATACGCGATTGGCTCTTGGTTTATTTGACACATTCAAAAAGTCGCGGAGGCAATAACAAACATGTAACTTAACGTACGCACAGTTCACTGTGGAAGCAAGCAGCTAATGTACATTCCACACATAAGTAGTTATTGGACAACGAACCCGCGAATTTTTCCCGTCTCTAGTTATTGGCGTTCAACATTAGAGACAATACGCGAAGTACTCGTGCCTCTACTTACTACCAACGTTATGCCCATCACTAGAGCCACGATTATATGGCGAAAAGATTTTTGCAAACATTTAATTTCGATGCGTCGTGTGCACACCTGCAACTCTGCTGCATCGTCTGTGATTGGATGATTTTACATTCGTCTGCCTTAGCAAATGACAGACGTACAGAGTCACAATAATCTTATTCTGATTGGTGCCGTCAAATGAGAAACGTGTTTGAACAAATACACGCTGCCAATAACCTAGAAACACAACTGCCGGTGTGCACGTGAGTCACTGAAACAAAGTGGGGCAGAAATCTTTTCGCGACAAAATTGTGCCCCTACTCATCACATTATTGGCGTGGGTTCAAACTCCGAGCATTATACTCATTATTCCACGTTTACTCGACGTAACATAAATACAATAATACCTGGACGTGCTGCACCTGGGGGAACTTTCTCCGTGTTGTGTTGCCACATTGTGCGCTAAAAATGTCATCATACAACATTTTACCATATAATTTTTCGCCTCCAATTTAGCCCAGGATTCACGCGGCATGCTTGTTTTGAGGCAGTTTCTTGACATCCTGTACACAATATATACTATTGCCACGGTTACCACCGCACAGCTCAGCCAACAGACGGAACCGCAGGCGCGGATTGGTCTTACGAAAACACTCTGAAGTCAATCCTAGCTATTGAGAGCAAGATGACGTATGCAATACGAGAGCAGGGACGCCGCCCTCGCCGTTCAACAGATCGTCAGATGTGGCACCTGCAGCCGCCCCTTACTGGCCAACTCGGTTCGTGGGCCGCCTGGCCTAAGACTCCAACCGTGATCCTGGAAGGTCATCTTTGTGCTCTCGTTCGATTGCGACCAAGTACCGACAGAGCTAGCTTGTAAGTGGGTTACATTTAATTCTCTTTTGGTACCCACTGTTCAGGTCTTCGGCCAAGGGTGTTACTGCGCTTTTTGTATATTATCTGGGTAAATTGAAAGGACCAGTCAATACTAACGAGTTTTTACTATCTTCAACTCCAAGAAGCTGTAGCTAAAGTTGTCATTGGTGAGTGGCGGAAATAGTAGCCTACATTCAGAGCTCACCACCTTCATGTTTATCCCGCAAACCATCTTGAATAGAAGATTAGAATATTGTGCAACACAATCCAGCCGGAAGGTAAATTTACAGCTTGACGTCAACCGTTATTTTCAACACTGATATTTATTAGTCATGTTATTGGTATTGAGTTAAGAGACAAAGTAAACAAACAACTAATTTGTGTATTTAAATTCTAAATACCACTATTATAAATTGTGCATTTCTTTATAATAACTAAATAAACAAGGATAGGAGCAGAGGATGATGGAAGAGAAAGAGAGCGAAAGACGAAAAAGGGGAGGAAGATACCGACATGAATAGTGAGAAGGAAGCAGAGAGAAACGAAAAGTAGAAAATGGCAGAAATAAACAGAGTAAGATAAACGTAAAGTTAAGCAGTCGTTGATACTAAAGTGTCATAATACTCAGATATTTCATTTTAAGCCAATGTATTTCACATGATGTCGTTGGCAATAGAACGTAAGATCTCATATACAAATGAGAGCATATGTAATCCATGTGAGTGAAAGTTCATTTGGCAAACAGTTATGTTAATACATTCGACACTATGAAACCGTTATATAAATACACCACAGTAATCACATCAGAGTAATAGCACAATTCGCTCTCGCAGGAAATGTTTATTTACATTGTAGAAAGGACGATAAATTCTGTGTGTTTGCAACGGCTCTTAGTGAATCCATGTCAGCAGACTTTCCGGATATTGTTCACGGAAGTAAAAAAATATATGCAAATGAGAGGTACCTTAAGGTAGGCTCGGAGTATATTGCACGTTTATGTGCCTTGAATCTGTAAAGATATTCTTTTCGCATTGTGCATTTTCATTTTACATCAGCTGAGATATTACATCGCAAACCATTCGCTCTTATGCACGGGTTCGCTTTCTAGGCAAGTGAGGAAAGATTAATATTAATGTAGTTTTAATGCACGTTAAATGTCATGATGAAATATCTTCTATCGGAAGGAGTTTTGTTTATTTATCACAATGACAACGCCTCAAATTCTTCACGGATCCCTCGCATGAAAAGATAACGACTAATGTAGTAGAAATATTAATTCATTTTGTTCCCTAAGAGTGTCACCGAGTGATGTAGTAAAGTGCCGTTCAGGTGTATCCTGGTTGGATTTCCTGTATGTGCGTCCTTAATTCAGCTATTGTGGTTGAGAGTGAAGATATTTTGGTCAGAATATAACGTTTGGATCTTAAGCACTGGTGAGAGGTGACATTATGCGAGTTTGGGCGGTGCCGTAATTCACGGGCGGACAATCGGGAAATCACCACCTGCCAGCGGTATCGTTCGGCACGATTCCCACATGCCGGGAATCGAACCCGGATCTCTTTGGTGGGAAGCGGGTGCTCTTATCACTGCTGAATTATAGCATATTCCCGAAAAATAATACGCGAAATTTCCAGGTTTATAGTCCTAAGTTGTGGTGTGGCGTGAATACTGACGCCAAACGTAAAGCGAATTTATTTAATTCTGTAAGAGGCACTCCCTGAAAGTTCAATATGAAAACTGCAAGGAAAATTCAATTTAAAAGTTGCCCCACAGTGAAGAGATTAAAAAAGAAACTGGCTTCTTTCATAGAGAGCATGATACATTGGTGCAAGTATGTAGCGGACCGCGACATTCATTTTACAGTAGATAGTCTTCACGAATACTGAAATTACAAAAAATAAAACGCGTTCTTTGACTTTGATGTACTTGCGACACTCAACAGCGCAATTTTTCTCACATTACCGCAAAATAATTACGGTAACAACTTCTCAGATTCTTCATTTTTCTTCTAGTAGTTTCTCACTTGTTTCTTCTATAGCAGAACGTGCCGACATTAAGGAATCTCTTTCCTGGCCTGGAAGGAAAGGTCATAGTGCGTGATATTTTGATGTTTATCTTTGCGTAACATTTTCATGTTTTTTTTTTTTTTTTTTGCCACTGAGAAGACGAGAACCTTTCAAATTCCTTAGAAACGATCACAAAAGGAAACGTCTGCATCTAAGGGACATACGCAAGGAATGTCTTTGAAGTATCCGCTCATTTTCCCAATCACTACTTATGATTAAAGTAAAGAAAACCTGATAACTAAAAATAAATAGAAAAAATTTAGTAACACTGAAAACTATTCCTTGATGGTATCGTTCGAGAAATATCCTACAGCAAAATGTGGTCCAACTTTTTTAATACGACTTTCCGAAGTGACAGAAATTGTACATTTTTTAAGAATGATTCTTTTAATTCCTATCGTATGACACTACACAAAAAAAATACGGTACATAATCATCTTGTAGGTTTTAATTTAAATTTGTACAAAAATGTTATAAAGTTTAATACGTGGTGAAAAATACGACAAAGTTTTAACTGGAAAAGCGGAGTGTAAATACCGATAAAACCTTTTTGACTTTAATTACTTTAGTACTTTTGCTGCAAACAATTTTTTACAGAGCATAAATCATGAACACTAGTAGCTGTATATAGCCGATTCAAGGACAGGGGGCTGGGGGCTGTGGCTGTGTGGCTGCGCTGACGTCACAAGATGGCGGCCGTGACGCAACGTCCGCCATTTTGTTTTTGGATCATGTGCCGCCATTTTGTTTTTGGGACCACATGCCGCCATTTTGTTTTTTGACTTTTTCAAATTTGGTTTTTGGTTTTTCCAAA